>BSSO01007881.1:0-10598 GCA_030267885.1 Mesembryanthemum crystallinum | reverse complement strand
CTCTTCTTTTTATTTTAAGATGTTCATGCTGATGAATGTATTGAATGTGGAATGTTGAATGAGAATCCTATAAATGTGCAGTTGATGTGGATATTGTTAGATCACCTGATACTGAATTTGAAAAAGAGATCAACCTGATGGAAATTTCTTTAGAACCATGTCCTCTACAGCCCAATAGTACTATTGAGCAGGTTGATTGTTCCTCGACTTCAAAATGTTCTGAGGAGAACGGGCATTCGACAAGCTTAAGACAGGTAAACCACAATTCTCATAGTTTCACTGTGTTGGTTATCAAAGAATCCATCAGAAAACAAAGTGTTCCAAACAAAGTTAGAAACAAATTATTAGAAATATATCTCGGGCTTCTCAGTTCATGGGGAGGAGACTCTGAATGTGCCATCTTTATGTTAAGTTTAAGCAAATGGATTTTTTGGTTTTTGTCTGCAGGACTCATGTGATGAGAATGAACCATCCTCATTTTCAGTTGCATCAACAGTTACTTGTTCAATGACTGAGAAGATTGAAGATGTAGATGTTATGAGTGATGCAACAAGCCGGCCTAGTCCTGTATCTGTGCTTGAGCCATCATTCAAAGAAGATGACGTCAGCCCTCCTCCTGCATACAAGTCGTTAACTGGTTGGTTACTATTTTAAAAGGAAATGAAATTAGATTTGTTTAATTCCTCCAAAATTAGGGCACTGATGGTGTGTATCTCTCTAAAAAACTGCAGCTGCTGAGTCTATTCAACCACGACAAATCCGTTTTGAAGAGGATATGTCAGTACCTTCAGAACGAGTTCCTAGCAATAGGACTTCTATAGAGGGGGACAAATATACAATCGAGTTTGTAAAAGCTGTGGTGCAAATGTCTGGATTGACATGGGATGAGCTTCTTAGGAGGCATCTTTTCTCAGACTATCTTATAGACCCATCATTGATCGATGAAGTCGACTTTCTCCCTGACCTGCTTTCTTGCGACTTCAATCTCCTCTTCGACCTAATCAATGAAGTTCTTGTGGAGATTTGTCGGTCGAACTTCAGTTGCACGCTTTCGTTTGCAAAGCCGTTCGTTCAGCCAGAGTTGAAGGGCAAAGATATCTTTAGCGAGACATGGCAAGGAGTCGATTGGTCTTTGAAGCTGGAGGGACCGCCATGTACGTTGGACCAGATTATTACAAAAGACCTAGCCAAAGCTGGGACGTGGATGGACCTATGCCCCATTAGTGAAAACATTGGGATTCAGGTGCAAGAGGCCATTCTTGAAGAATTAATGGAAGATACAATTTTGAGCCTCGAGAATGAATTTCCTGTTCTAGCGGAAGTTGAAGCGAAAGAGAGTGAGATCGATATTGAGTTGTGAATGTGATCGATTTCCTTTCCAGCTGCTCCAAAAGTCGGGTTCTCCATACTGATGGGACCCAGGGTAACCCATGTATATGGCAAACATGACCAAGAGAATGACCAACTGATATTGACTCAAGCAGCAGTTGCCTGGTTGCACCCTTTTTAGCTCTGCATTAGAGCTTCTGAAGCGCAGAATTGTCCCATGTTTCCTAACTTGGAACTAAAAATAACACGGGAGTATGATGATAACATTACCTAGCTTTTCAGATAGTTGTCGAGAACAACTTGTAGCAGATGTCGTAGGAAGTGACAACTCCTCACTGGAATAGCTAACACAGGTACACAACAGGTTTTCCAGTCATGACAGGTTCAGTGTCGCTGAGTGATGCACTTCCAACCAAGTCATGCAGATTTTTTCATTGATTTGGGATGTTCTAGAGTTTGGTGTGTTTTACCATGATAGTTGACGGTGTGTGCTGGTTTTATAGATTTTGTGTGTAAATCATATTCGTACTTGATTATGATAGTTGTAACGAGTGTGTTAATCTGTATCTGATGTGTATGTAGAAACAATAATGAAATGAGAAAGGATACATTTACACATTTTTCCTGTCCTCCCCTCTTTTTGTTCAATCCTACACGTTTTTCTGATCTGAGTGTTGCGATATCTAGACAGCAGGAACATGGTATTGGTCAGATTATTGCTCTATTCTCAAAATCAGAAGCGGGTCACTCTTTGGCTGATAAATTGCTATCTCCATTTCAATCGCCTACACTGCAGAGATCCATCTTCATCTTCATCTTCATCTTCATCTTCATCTTCATCTTCAGCTGTATCTGTATATAACACTCAGGTACGAGCAATTCTGCAAATTTTCCCATCACTCTATCAGCATGAATATGCAACATTATACTGTATTTAATCATGATAGTTTTTTCACAGGGTGATCATTGGTCATTCGATCCATATTATGGACGTTTGATTGACTTGACCCTCTTTAAAGAGTTTTGTCGCTTCGCCATTGTTGGAAGATTTTTTTTTTTTTTTTTTTTTCAAGTTTTGTAGGTTAGTTTTCGATGGCTCCTTACTCTTAAGATGTTTTTCATTTACAATGTTAACTAGTTTGTGATCCCGTGCGATGCACGAGTTAAATCTATTATTGGTTTAGCAGTGTTTAAACTTGGTGATCCCATTCTACATGATAATTTTTTTTAACCTTTTTTTTTTTTTTTTTTCCTTTCATTTGGTTTATCGGTCTTAACTATCAGCATAGTTCATAAAAAAAATAAATCATGTTGGGTTTTGATTGCAATATGATGCTCTAACTTCTTACTTCAAACTTTCTAATTTGTCAATTGATAATTGGTCATTATAAAAAATTTGGATTTATACAATTTATTTTATGAGATCATGGTGTGTTTTAACACCGTTTTAAATGTAATATATTGAATTCAATTTACTCTTTGGATTCCATTGGAATTTAGATAATTCTTTATAACTGAAAAAATGAATGAGAGAGAGTTGGGAAATCAATTGCTATTTAAATACCTTTTAATGTAATAAATAAAAAGAATAATAAGCTTTATTATAAATTAATATGCATTTAGTGAGAAATGTGAATGATGAAATGCATTATTTTTAGTCTTTTCTTTTAATTATTAGTGTTTAATTTGCTGACTAACTAAGTTTTATGACACGTCATCATCCAACTTGGCATATGATGTGTCGCAATGTTGTTGAATTCACGCCTTTAAAACTCATTATATAGATAAAGATTATTAGTGTTTAATTTGCTGACTAAGTAAGTTTTATGACACGTCATCATCCAACTTAGCATATGATGTGTCGCAATGTTGTTGAATTCATGCCTTTTAAATTTATTATATAGATTATATAGATATAGATGTATCTCCATTTGTCAACAGTTAGGAGTATTGTCTTCCAATTGTAAAGTTGAAGGGTCGATTTTACTAAAAGTAAAAGAAAGTGTAAACCGTTCAATTAACCAAACTCTAAATTGATTTCGTGGCGTGGCCCTCCCAAATATCTTATCAAATAATAATAATAATAATAATAATAATAATAATAATAATAATAATAATATGCATTGAAATGAACTGAGTTGAATTGAACTGAATATAAGCTAAAATAAGGTGAAAGAACATATCCTTAATTTATTATTGTCGCAAGCCATTTGAATTCAACTTTCAACTATTTACATTATTGCCAAAGGACTTTTATTTAATACTTTATTTTTCAAATCAACGGAGGAAATGAAATTACAACTTCTTCATATTTTGATTGGTGCATCCATTGCATATATAGAGAATAGAGAGTAAACTATCATGATATTTTTTGATTTCATATACAAACGACATAAACTTAACATTGTAAAGTAGGAGGATAGGTAACAATCATATACCCTATTAATAACTACTATTAAAGCCTTATTATGACATATCTAGGAAAGTAGCCAATGTCTCATAGGCGAAAGTGAATGAAGGGCTATATACTTGAGTCTAAGGCTTTGTTCTCTTCAACTTATTTTTTAATAATAAAAATTAGTAAAAATCAATAAAAATTAGTAAAATCAATAAAAATCAGCAAAAATCCATAAAGTCGCTTTCTACGGAATCTAACGAATCAACAAAAATCAACGAAAATCAACAAAAATCAGTAAAATCAACAAAAATTAACGAAAATCAACAAAAATAAATAATCAATAATAAATATCAACAAAAATAAGTTGAAGAGAACAAAGCCTAAGTTGCTCACTTGCTCTTCATTCCTCCCTTTTTCATTTAAATTTAATTCTGCAAATTTTGTACAGTTCATTTTGATTATGTAAACTTTGTACTGTACATCTCAATTTACAACTTTTAATTTTTTTGTCATATTAATATTGATTCAATACTTTGCACCAAAAAAAATATTGATTCAATACAATTCAATGCAATTAAGAAAGAACAAAATCTTTCTACTTTTTTTTTTCTAAAAAAGATGGAAGCTATTAAAATAACATTTTTAAAGACAAATGTGATACTTTTATCAATGACAAATGCATAAAATGGCAAAAGCTAATTTTTATTTTGAGACGTGGGGAGAGGAAGTATATAAATAAGCCTAGGTCGATTTAATTTAAGACATGGGTATCTTTTAATTTGTTGCAAAGGAAGACAAATAATTAAATAAGGTCCTGTTCGGGGTGGTTGCTAGTTTTTGGTTTTGAAAAAATTTCAACTCTTTATAGAAATTGAATTTAAGGTTGAAAATTGTTGTGCTTATAGTTCTCTGCTCAATTTTCAAAACTGACAACAGAAAATTGGAAACCAAAAAAAGTGGTTTCCATAATCTGATTTCAAATTTTCAAAGAAACTGAAAACTGGCAACTCACAACCACCCCAAACATGGCCTAAGTTGTTGAACACATGTTTATAACCTAACTGTCAAAGTCCACATATTTTAGTAGTTGATCTTATTTGGCCACCTAGAGCAACTGGAGTCAGAGGGCAGTCATTAATTATCTACTAAGCAATACCAAAATACAACGCCATATCATATCAGCATGTGTTTGGAAAAAAAAAAAAATACTGATAGATCGATGTCTTCCATGAAATTTGCCATGAACTACATGAAAGTAATTAATTGTCAACCACTATTAAGCACTCTTATTAACATGCTACAACTCTGTGTAAATGAGTTATGAAAAAGATGTACAGTACATTTAAATAGAGATATAATATGACTGGTAATTTAATCATGTTGATCTGTGGAGACATCTTTTAACTCAATCATGATTGCTTGAGCTTAATTAACTAAATAGTGGTAATTATTTAAGATGAACTAAAACAAGGTGAATATTAATCGAGTTGGATATATTTTCTCAAAACTGTTGAAAACACAAGCTAAGATTTAAACTTTACATATTACTAATAATAATAACATACTACATAAGACTATAGAGTCATAGGAAATTAAAACAAAATTATGTGGTTGAGTTGAATTACATTGAAATTAGTCTACAGGTTGGTAGTGTTTATGGTAACCATCTAATCTGACATTTCAAACTTGACACTATCAATAAGGCTCTTTTCATTTCAATAAAATGTCATTGAACTTGACTGAAGGTGGTGAACTGAACATAATGAATAGTAATACATGAGAGAAAAAGAAAGTTGCACATCTGAATTGAGCTAAACTGAATACATGATGATAACGAAAAAATGAACATAACCTAAGTTTAAGCTAATAGATATGTGTAGTAATTCATTTATATTTGTATTCGATTTAAGTAAATAATTATCATGTTGGATTGAAACCAAGACCAAAAGCAATTGATTTGCATGATCATTAGATTATAGTATAATACAGTATGTGTGATTGAAATCAATATAATTTGGTTCCAATTAGTCCAATGAGGTTTCCATGACTAGTATGAATATTTAGTATTGGACAAGAAAGCTCGATTATGAGTACTATTTGTCAAATGAAATACCAAAATACAATTTATCCAAAATGGTGTATTTTATATTGCCAACTTGATACAGTGTACACATATATATATTTTTGGAGGTGAACTCGATACCTCATATGAAGAAAAGAGTCACATAAGACGATTTTACATGCTATTCAAAGATAGACTTGTTATACTTTTAGAACAATAAGTGATACTTTTAAACTGGAAAGTGATATTTTTTTTCCAATAGCAATATGTAATGTTTTTCTATTAAAAATTAATATTTCTGATGATGTTATAGAATTCACTTAAATTAGATTGTCCCTTACAAGACGATTTCTATACCTCTTATTAGGGCTATTCTAAAAATTGAAAAGAGAAGAAACAAATTATCAAAAGATATAATCCATCATAACATGTGCTGCGTGGTTTGGTTGTTCTTGTTGTTAATGTTCTAGTCGTACTCGTATCCCCTCCTCCATATATATATTGAGTATATACTATTGCGACGATTACAATAGTAGAGACATTATTAGTAGTAGTAGTCCTTAGTTAGTAACAAAAACCTCAGATCTTGGGTGTGTTGCCTCCCGTGCAAATGCAGTGTAGTGCTATGGCCTGTGGACTGTGGTGGGTGATTCTATTTCTTACTACACCGGAAAAAGAAGCAAAGCAAAGCAAAGCAAATACTAGAAGTAGTAGTGGTAGAAAGAGAGAGAGAGAGAGAGAGAGAGAGAGAAACACATACTCTTTAACAGTACTTAATAAAGTAGAGAGAAGTGAAGGCGCATCGCAAGAATAGATCGCATGGATCCAAATCTCCAGAATTGGTGATCATCAAAATATCAATCAAATACTCATCAAATATTTCATCATCAGCTACGATTTTTAGCAAAGCAAACCATAGTCAAACAACCGACCCCTCTTCTCTCTTCTCTCTTCCCTTTTCTTTCTTTCTTTCTTTCTTTCTTTCTGACTTTCTCTCTCCTCGATTCGCTGCCTTCGGAATCTCACTCTCCTTCTCTCCAACACCTTACCGATTCACCCCCCCCCCCCCCACCATCTCTCTCTCTCTCTCTCTCTTCAGAGTTCTCGCCTTTTCTCCGCCAAAAACCCTAGCTTTTCTTTTTCTTGTTGTTTGGAAAAGTCGTTCGATCTTCACGCTTCCAAACCCTAATTCTATTCTTTCGATTTCTAGGGTTCAATTCGCTTCTTCTATTCCTTCTCTGCTAATTAGGGTTTTCGATTCCAAACTGCTCTCACTCTGATTTCCCAGATTGCTTCTTCATTCAGGTAATTGCGTTTTTGTTAATTTGGTTTCCCTTGTTATTTTATTTTTTTTTTTTTTTTTTGATTTCTCATCTTCAATTCAGGTTCTATTCTTTTTTTATGTTATAATTCCAAGGATAGGCTAGGCTAGGCTAGGCTTTTTCCCATTCAATGAGATTTTTGAGTTACTAGTCTTTCAAGTTCTGATGAATCAAGATTGTGTTTTAATGGCAGTTATTCCGTGGATGGTGGAGGCAGTATGCTGCTGATAGTTTGGAGAAATGCAAAGGTATCATAATGCTGCTAGTTGCACTAGTGCAGTAAATAACACTGGGATTGGGGGCCTTTCTGCCAGAGATACCGCTAGACCCGACTCGTCTTCCTTGTCTACCAACTTCTCCATTAACTCCAGGTATACACTCTTATCTTCCCTTTATCTTATGTTGCTTCTGCCCCGTGCTGTTACCCCTCTTGATTTCTTTTGTCTATTTAAGCATTAACATTTGATCAAATGGGTGCTGGAATTCACCCCACCCCCAAACAAATGAGGTTGCTACCCAACTTGGACGATCAGGGAAAGAGAAATCATCTTATGGCATTTTTGGTGATCGATTAGTGTGCATAATTTCTCGCATGAATAGCTCCATCTTGTAATTTCAAGATGCATTTTATCACATTGGTGGTTGTAAGTAAGAGGGGGAGGGGGTGGGGTATGATTTCTATTTGCTCCAGTAGGGGGAGGGAAAATGAGGGGTTGTGCGTGAAGTCATCTAGGGAGGATGCTTCTGTTGTACACATTTTCTTCATGAGATTGTTCCCTTTTGGACAATTTAAAAAAACATGTATAATTCTGCCAAGGGGGTGCCCCTAGTGCCAATGTGATATTCTTTGAACGCATGGGGAAGAACTATAAATTTAGTGAAAAGCGGATTTTCGTGAGATAGTTTTCTTTAGTACAATTTCTAGATAAACTTAAGTATTAAATCGCCGTAGTTGCAAATCTGGAGGTTTAGGGAAGAATATGAATTGAATGCATAGTACATTCTAATTGAAAAGCAATATCTAGGGATGTGAGTACTTGAGCTTGGTAGCTAGTATCCAATTTAGTCGGAGTTCCTCTTTGGGTGACAGGGGTTGGGTACTCGGGTGTAGATGGCAACTTCAGGATCGAATGGTTTAGCAATGACCTTTACAAGTAGACTCTAAATTGATTTGTATAAACCACATGTGGATTCAACCAGAGTGCTAAGCTATTGAAGCATGACGAAAAGTGGTTTCGATTCTAGGAAGATTCTTAGGCTTTGAATACTTAATGCATGATTGATGTTTGGTATTAGCAAAAGTTATAGGTGTTCATTGAAAATGTTGCAAGCTGTTGCTCACTCATGATTTGTAGTTTTGTTAACCTTACGTTGTCATTCCATACTTGTCCATCGTTGTAGGCACAGCAGATGTGTCCTGCAAATGATTGTTGTTTTACTAAGGTTGTATTGAATAGCCTGATTAGCCCCCTTTAACAATTGCAAATAATAGGTGGTAATAGAGAGTTGGTAACTTTGGTTGGATGAGCTGATTGATGGGAGGTACTGTATGTCTTTATTAGTAGATATTGAGCTGCATCGTATTTCTCTGATCTTTCTCTACTCAGGGCCTGATGTTAGTAGGATCATCTATTGAGGGTTAAGAAAATTAATGCAGAAGAGGAGGCACATGTAGCTTGGTGGGCTTGTTTGAGTCCTTTCTTGTAATGCAGATTCAAATCATGTGCTTTTAGTGATGTAATTTGAGTAGTGGTCGGTCTTCGCTGCTCGCTGGTTGTTTTACTGAGTTGCTTGGACATGCAAGTGTACCATTTTGTATATTCTAATACAGTTTCTACCTGACATATGTGGGCATTTTATTCCATTAGGTGGGTTGGAAATTTTGATTGGCTGCATGATGTTACTATATGAGAAGCTGAAACATACAGCTCAGATAATATATTTTTTTATTTCCATCAATCATTTGCAATATATCTGACTTTGCTATCAATTCTGTGACCATGAATCGTATCATGGTTGTATAATGCTATAGTATGCTCGTGTAATAAATTTGCTGTTATATGTCAATGATGACAATGAAGCTACCTGCAGTCCCTTTGCTATTGGGTATTGGCTGGGTTGGTAATATGATGGAGTGAAAATTTATCAAGGGCGATACAATTTTGTTGGAATAATACTTTCTTTTGAGTGAGATTATCTATTGTGAGTGTAGCAAACCTTGGAATTTGTTACTCATTGCTCTTGGTTTCAGAAATTTTTATTACTCTTTACTTCCTTTTACTATATTTTCAATGACCTTCTAAACCTAGTTTTAAATTTATGACCAGTAGTTCTAATATTGATTCTTGCAATACTTTATATTAATTTCTTCTTAATCTTATAGGCAACCTTCATTGTTGGTTCCATACAAGTTGGGTCCTTTTTACTATAATTTTTTTAAATGACCTTCTAAGCCTAATTATATATTTCTGACTAGCAGTTCCAGTATTGATTTTGCAATACTATGAATTAATTTTCTCTTAATCTTATAGGCGAGCTTCACCACTGGTTCCATACAAATTGAAGTGCGAGAAGGAGCCACTCAATTCTCGGTAACTGGCCCACCCTTTGTGTTAATTATAATTTATATATGTACTTAAATTGTAGCTGACTAGTTGTGAGGAAGAATAGGTGGACCTCTTTCCCTGATTCAGTTGCAGTTTCAGATTTCTTATCCATATTTATGCTGGTTGTATGTGATGATTGTCTGTTTATATGTTGGAATGTTGGTATTTTCATGGAAAAGGATGATTGGAAACAGGGATCTGAGATAGAATATGGGGTTGGGAAGAGAGTCCCTGCCCCACTCTCCACCCCACCCTCTTTAATGCTTCAGATTTGGATGTCTTCTTGTCAACATTAGTCTTAATCAACTTTGAGTTCTTAATGTTAAGTGAATGTCATGCAATTATGTTGTTTGTTGCTCACTAATCTTATACTGGCATTTTCATTTGTGAATGTTTCATTGTTTAGCCTTGGTCCGCCTGATTTTCATCCACAAACTCCAAATTGTCCGGAGGAGACTCTCACCAAGGAATATGTACAATCTGGGTACAGGGAAACAGTTGAGGGACTTGAGGTAACCAATAAAAGTGCTTTCTTTTGTTTCATTGTCTCTTTTTTCGCGGTTTATCTCCCCTTACTGAAGTTATGCCAGATCGATTTGTCAGTACTTGTGACTGTCAAAATTAGTTCGTTTTTTCCATCTTGGTTAAGGTGCTTGTAACTGCTGTAGATTATTTTTGTGACCCTTTTTCAAGTTTGTGCGTCAAAGTTGATAAAGTAATTTTTTTTTCTAATACATTACATTCGGTTTTTGATTTAAGGTATTTACCAATCTTACTTTGCTGCATCTTTCAGGAAACTAAAGAGATCTCAGTTACTCAAGTTAATACTTTTAACAAGCCCAGTGTCCTCAAATGCAAAGAGGTGAACACCCATATGTAGA
>BSSO01007880.1:0-10598 GCA_030267885.1 Mesembryanthemum crystallinum | reverse complement strand
TTGAGGATTTAGCTTAAATGGATTGATGGGTACTACTCATACCACCAAGGTGCATCTTCTTTTCAGGGAGCTCATTCCTTAAAAACTCCACAGTTAAGCGTGCTTGGCTTGGAGTAGTAGTTGGGATGGGTGACCTCCTGGGAAGTTTCTCAGGAGTATGCGAGTGAGGACAAAGCATGCTGGAAAGACTTGTGGTGGTCTGTAGGGTCAGTCCTCAAACCATGAAAGTGGATCTTGGTAGCACCAGCCGACCCATGTGAGGGGTCGGGGTGTTACAATCAAGGCAGCCTTGTTTGCTATTCCTGAAGATAAATCTCCAGGACCTAATGGTTACTCCTCGGGTGTTTTTAAAGCTGCATGGCCGATAGTGGGAGAAGACATCTGTAGTGCTATTAAAGATTTTTTCATAAAAAAGAGGATGCTAAAGCAGATCAATACAACAATCATCTCTCTTATACCAAAGTCTGAAACTCCTGAGAGTGTGACTGCCTTCAGACCAATTTCATGTTGCATAGTGATATATAAGACTATTACAAGAGTTATTGCAAATAGAATGAAGGAAGTAATGCCAGAAATTATAGGAGAAGAGCAGGCAGCTTTTACAAAAGGAAGAAGTCTGCTTGATAATGTCCTACTTGCAAATGAATTGATGCACAAATATGATAGGAAGGGTATATATCCTCGAGTGATGATAAAAGTAGACATCAAAAAAGCTTACGATAGTGTGGACTGGGGTTTCTTAGAGAACATGCTGAAATGTATAGGTTTTCCAGAGCAGTTTGTAGAATGGATTATGGTATGTGTGTCCACACCAACTTTCTCATTAAAGGTGGATGGGGGTGTGGAGGGATTTTTTCCTGGGAAACGGGGGGTGAGGCAAGGAGATCCTATGTCTCATTACCTCTTCCTTATTTGTATGGAGGGGCTATCAAGGTTGCTTAGAAGAGTGCGAAATGAGAGAGAGTTTCAATACCATCGTAAATGCTGCAGACTCAAAATAAATCATCTAGCTATTGCCGATGACTTGTTACTATTTGCTAGAGGTGACCTTCCCTCAGTAAATTGTTTGGTTAAAACCTTAAATAGGTTTGCTGAGATGTCAGGTTTGATTGCAAATCCACAAAAAACTAACATTTATTTTGGGAAAGTGCATGAGGATGTAAAGAAGAGGATCATTGAAGCCACTGGCCATCTCCCTTTCAAGTACCTTGGGGTACCCCTTAGCACCGCAAGACTTACAAAAGCTATGTTTCAACCCCTGATTAATAAGCTTAGAAGACACACTAGTCATTGGGCTACAAAATTTTTGAGTTATGCAGGAAGGATTTAGCTTCTGAACTCTGTTTTGTTTGGAATAAACAAATTCTGGTGTACTGCCTTCTTGTTACCTGCAGGGGTTATTGAAGAGATTAATGGGATTTGCTGTAACAGTCCAGCCCAACCACCATCACAACACAACCCACAAAGGTGGGAAATCCCCCAATGGGCCCATAGAAAGAGTCACTTAAGCCCAAAAGGGGAAGGCCTTGTTGTTTAAGTTGATGGGTGGAACCACTTATAAACATTCACAACCCACTCATTTTTGCGATGTGAGACTTGGGGTGTTACAAACTTCCCCACTTAAGAACGCAATGTCCTCGTTGCGCCATGGGCCCTCATTTGGCCCCAGAACCCACCCTTGCTAGGTGGCAGCTAACCTGGGCTCTCCAGGCCCACAGGCTCAGCCCACGCTCGCAGGGTCGCTCTGATACAAACTGTAACAGTCCAGCCCAACCACCATCACAACACAACCCACAAAGGTGGAAAATCCCCAAATGGGCCCATAGAAAGAGCCACTTAAGCCAAAAAGGGGAAGGCCTTGTTGTTTAAGTTGATGGGTGGAACCACTTATAAACCATTCACAACCCACACATTTTTGCGATGTGGGACTTGGGGTGTTACATTTGCAGGAGATTTTTCTAGAACTCTCAAAGCAAGAGGAGATACATCTTTATGAGCTGAAACCAGGTCTGTAGACCTT
Organism: Mesembryanthemum crystallinum; assembly: GCA_030267885.1. Taxonomy (NCBI): domain Eukaryota; kingdom Viridiplantae; phylum Streptophyta; class Magnoliopsida; order Caryophyllales; family Aizoaceae; genus Mesembryanthemum; species Mesembryanthemum crystallinum. The sequence continues at coordinate 8,578 of BSSO01007880.1, read as the reverse complement.
ATGAAGAGGGGGGGAATGAATATCAAGGAAGTTTTGGCATGGAACAAGGCTTTGTTTTTGAGATGGATCTGGGTCATTGCATGGGGGAAAGAAATTCTGTTTACAGAGTGGATCAAAAAGTACAAGCTGAAGGAAGGAGATATATGGAGTTTTCAGCTAAGGCTGGAGACACCTGGCAATGGAAAAAGATCTTGTATGTTAGAGACAAGTTTATTGAGAAGTGTGGAGGCATAAGCAGGGCAAACACTTTGATGCAGAGCTGGAGTGAGAGAGGAAAGGTCAGTGTTAAAGAGATATATGATATGTTTAGAGAAAAGGGAGGAAAATGTCCATGGCAAAGAACTTTGTGGGAAAATATGGGAGTTCCAAGACATAGGGTGATTACTTGGTTGGCTGCTTACTCAAAGCTAGCTACCATTGACAATCTTCAGAAACAAGGGTGGTGTGTGGCAAATAGATGTGTTCTTTGCCGTAGAAATGAAGAGACTGTAAAACATGTTTTCTTCACCTGTTCTGTTGCAGCTAAGGTATGGGCTACAGTCCTGTATTGGCTAGGTATAAACAGACCTCCACTGAACCTGCAAGATGAACTGAGATGGTTTAAACATCGAGTCAGGCGGAAAGCAAATCAGCAGAGGATAAAAAGGGCTGTACTTCTCGCATCAGTTTATGAGTTGTGGTGTGAAAGAAATAAAAGAATTTTTGAAGGAAAGCACAGAACAGTTCAGCAGATAGTAAACCAAATCAAATTCAATGTGTATGTAAGGCTCTATAGAGTCTGTAAGTGTTGAGAAGTTTTAGTAAGTGATGCTGTATGTGGCTCTGTCATCATTTATAGGTGTATTAGGTTGTTTTGGTTTTAGCTCAGGTATGGGGATTGCTTTGATCCTCATAGAACAATATGTATATTTTACCACCAAGGGGTGTTGCATTGACGTCCTTTTGGGAGATGGAATGAAGCTAACCATTTTCCAATAAAAAATAAAATTAGTGTGCCTTAAGGATACCTCATTGGATTAGAACACCTTTGCTTTGAATACAATATTTGGCAAAATCGCGATCTTCAGAGGATGATGATGAGAACTTAAGCTTGAGTGCGTTTGATTTGTGTTTGGGTTGATTTGTGGTACTTGGATTGTGTTTAGGGGCTGATTTGTGATGCTAGGATTTGTGTTTGGATGGTGATGAGATGAATATGGCTTGAATGAAGTTGAAGATGGATGAAGATGGCTATTTCTCACTCTAATTTGCACTAGTAACCTTGCTTCGGCTTCTTTCTAATTGCTTTTGGGCATTACGACATTACGGAATGGCTCCCCCCTTGGAATGAAGATGAGGCAAGGTTTATATAGAGGAAGAAGGGTCGGAGAGGGAGAGGATTGACGTCACAGATCACCACAAGTCTTTCCACCATACTTTGTCCTCACTCGCATGCTCCTGATAAACTTCCTAGGAGGTCATCCATCCCAATACTACTGCCAGCCAAGCACGCTTAACTGTGGAGTTTTGTTTTTTTGGTTGAGGCTCCCTGAAAAGAAGATGCACCTTAGTGATGTGAGTAGTACCAACAAATCATTTAAGCTATCATCGACCATCATATCCTTAGGGTATTACAAAAGGACTAGCTTTTGTCTTAGTCTGCAAATTGAACACCTGGAAGATGGAATCTTTCGTTCATCAAGCAAGTTTACGCCGAGAAGGTTCACAAAAGGTTTTGCATGGATCGGATAAGGCACACCCACTGAATTCATCAATGATCAGGCGATCCTTAAAACCTCAAGATGACTATTCTTAACCAAGGAAGGAAAATGAAGAAAATCCAAGTCTAGAAACGACATACGTGAGCGCCATCACAACCTTGATATATCTTGCCAACAAAACAAGGCCCAATATTGATCGCGTTCTCGGTAAATCTTTTGGCACAATATAGCAATCACCCACGAAGAGGCACTGGAGTTGAATCAAGCATCTATTTTCCTACCTCCATAGAATGATAAATCTAGGTTTGTTATATGCGAACAATGCAAATTCTTCCTTCATTGGATATGCAGATGCAAGATACCTATCAGATCCCGCCAAAGCCAAGTCTCAAACTGGATATGTATTTACCTATGGCGGCACCGTTATCTCGTGAATGCAACAAATTAAAGCAACTTTTTGACTGCCACATCATCAAATCAAGCCAAAATAATAATATAATACATACTCAAAGAGAGCGCGATGAAAACAATTGATGGCATTCCAACAATAATTTATGAAGATAACAGAACATGCATTACCAAATTAAAGATGGCTACATGAAAGGAGATAGAATGAAATACATAGATCCAAAATTTTCTCCACTCATGATGTAGAGAAGGAAGGAAAGGTAGACCGTGCAACAGGTCAAGCCTTGCGAAAATCTTGCAGATATGTTCACCAAGTCGTTAGCACCAAAGAAATTTAAGCAGCATACGCCATCGTTGTGAAATATCGTGAAATCACGGGGAGTATCGTATGCATCAAAGCGTTGCACTCGTTTTCCTTCCGATCATATTTTTATCCCATAGGGTTTTTCCCGACAGTGTTTTTAAACATGCATCGTGCTTACATGATAACACTATAGGAGTTGTATTATTTTTCCTTCGACTAAATGTTTTATCCCAGTGGGTTTTTACTGACATGGTTTTAACGAGGCAATATAGACTCCTTTGGTGAACCATTTAAGGGGGAGTGTTATAAGATAGGAAAATTTTCATTTTGGGTACCTGACGTTAGGCCTAATTACAATTTGGGTACTTGTCTTTTCAATATTCTCATTTTGGGTACCTGAAATTCTAAAAACTGTCTCATTTTGGGTGATTTCACTAACAGCGTTAAAAACTCCGTTAACATGCTGACGTGTCGTCAATCAAAAAATATTTTTTAAATTCCCAAAAAGTTGTAGAAAGTTCTAAATAACTAAAAATAAATATTTCATAACGTTTGAATTTTTTTTGGTAATTTTTTGAAATTTTATGAGACTATTTTCCTTTATGACACATCAACATTTTAACGGAGTTTTTAACGTCGTTAGTGAAATGACCCAAAATGAGACAATTTTTAAAACTTCAGGTACCCAAAATGAGAATATTGAAAATGCAGGTACCCAAATTGCAATTAGGTCTAACATCAGGTACCCAAAATGAAAATTTTCCTATAAGATAAGAGTAAAAATGGTTAATGGTTCCCCGGGTTTTCGGGGGTGATTTTACTATGGATTCACTGTTTACACAGTATCTCTACTGCTATAAATACGTACGCTTATAAATGTAAAAATCACTCAATTCGATTAATACACTTGGGTACATCAAAATTTTCTCCCACTTTCCTTCTCTTTTCAACTGAGCTTTTAACATCTACTATATTTTTATGATATGGAATATATAATATTTATATATCTCCAATACCTTTGGCAATTGGGCCATGCTAATACTCTTCATTGGGTCATCAAAATAGGACTATGAAGAAATCAAATTGCCCATGCCCAACTAAAGGAACACCATAGTAGTGAGTATTATTATTCTAATTGGTTAAGTTGTTACTTTGAATATGCCCCCTTTACTTCCAACTCTGTTTGGTCCACACAGGGCCGTTCCTAAAATATATTAGGCCCTAGGCAAAGTAAACAAAAAGAGTCCCTAACTTTTTTTTATCAAGATTTGATTCACCTTAATTCGACTAAAATAATGAGACAAAAAAAAAAAAAACAAAAGATAACATATATAGCATCATTAATCTTATCTTTTAGTGAATAGTGAGGGTATTTTAGAGACCTTTAAATCAAAACACAAAGCGATTCTATCAGGGGGAGAGAGAGGGGAAAACAAGAACCAATTGTGGAATTTGTATGCCATATTTTTAATAAAATCAACATGCCATATGAATCAAGATGAGCCATTTCAAATTAGCACCAAAATTGTTAGCAGTTCATTAAAATGAAAAACAGACAAAAAAATAAATAAGAAGAAATATGGATGAATTCTAACCGCAACCAATATTGTTGACAGTTCATTGAAATGAAAAACAGAAATAAAAAAAAAAAGAAAAAGAAATAAGAAGAATTATGGATGAAACCCATGGGCGTTGGGCGATTTATAATCTGTGACCCAGCGAAAAATAGAAAGGATAGCGAAAAATTGAGTAGCATAGGATTCAAACACGAAACTCGACAATCAAAGCTTCCTCCCTTATCCACTCTACTAACTAAATGTTCATGTTAAATATTGCACTAATATATTTATTACTATAATTTGAATAGTGATTATTAAAGACAATTTTTTTTATTGGGCCCTAGGCCGTCGACTACCCTGGCCTACCCTCACGGCCGGGGCTGGGTCCACATACTCGAATGTCATCAGAAAGTATCATTAGTATGTGATTTTATACAACTTATTTATATACAATCTCAAGAACGAGAAGGAATATGTGTCAATTAACCATAGATAATTAATTTGCCTCCCTTATTGTGGAATCTGGTGTGGTTAATAATTGGTGTGTTTTGATTTGGTAATCCAATCATTCTTTCTTCAGCCAATGTACACATCTTGTGATTTATCTGTACTAAGACTGCATTCTGTCAGATCAGAACAATCATTAGATGCAGTTGATCATCATTCCAAAAGTAAGGTGCATGTTTACCAAGAGGTGTTGGCCCACTGGTAAACAAGCTTTGGCTTATACACCAGGTCACGGGTTCGAGCCTCCTGAGAAGCACCTACACTGGAATACCCGAGGCCGTGCGTTAGGAGGTGCCCTTTAGCCACGCCCAAGGATCCTCCTTGCAGACACCAAAAACAAAAAAAAAAAAAAAAAAAAAAAAAAGTAAGGTGCATGTTTCCCGAGATAGATCTCATTTTCCAAAAGGTTGTACTTTGTAGAACATACATGCCTGTTCTGTAAACAGTCACTCCTGTTTCAAAGAAAAGTCATTGTGGTGTATACTATACACCAAGTATATGTATGCAAGATTGACTCCTGCGGTTTAATCTAGGGACAAAATCGATCCAGTCATGCAGGCGTCGCGTGTTTTAACCTCCAGTGATGCAGTATTGGTATGACTTGCGAAAACTATACTAGCCGATATATGCGTGACCAGAGGTAATTTGTCACTTTATTAGCCAACTGTCCTCCGGCTAACAGAGATACTCCGCCTGTTTGTGATCTTATATTCGTAAGTTGACATTTTTTTCGAGTGTCAAAGACACTGAATTTCAATATTTTTAGGCGACAACGAGATCGCTATCCAAACACAGGGAAGTAGAATTGCCTACCCATGAAAAGTGACTGAAGGGGACAAATATTAGGTGTAAAGAGATATCTTGTCTCGCTTAATGTGGTTTTTCTGGTATGTCGAACCAACTGATCTGTGACGTCAAGGTCCTTTAGCAATTCTTTTATCTTCATTACTGACAACTCCTCTCTCATTAGATGCAAGTATATGGCTGATTGAATATCAATATATTCAGTTGATCTCATCTTTCACAAATAAAGAATAGTTGCACGTCGCTGCGATTGGCAAATAGAAATTCCCTTTTCTAACCCTGCACCAAATCTGACTTATCATTCTTATATATCAATAAGCCGCTTCGCGCAGCTCGATCTTAGATAGTCCTTTTTCAGTGAATGTGCTAACTTAGACTTTGTAATCATTCTTATTCTTATTCTTCTTCATTTCTTTAATCCTTGAACAAGGCCTCTGAAAGATCAAAGGGGCTACTAGCCTTTTTTTTATTATTAGCATATGCTTACAAAGGATAGGGACCTTATTATATACTAATGATTAACAATCACATAACTTGCATATCATTGAAGTGTTAACCAAGTCAATGGGCAAGTTTAGCTCTTGGCTCATGGGGTATAAATAGTTGTGCTACTATCATTGTTTCTTCCCAAGCCTCGAGCAATTATCGAGCTTCTTCTAACATCCTAACACACACATTGTAACCAAAAATCCAACCATCTTCTTCTAGCGGAAAAAAGAAAAGAAAAAGAAACAAAAAAACAGTCATGGAATCTGCTGGGACTATGGTCGAGCTCGGAGGAGAATGGAGCTCTTTCAATGGAGTTTCTGTCAATGAAGAGGCTGATTTTATGGCCCAGTTGTTTCCTAATTCTTCACTAATTAACTCGCTAGACGGCCCATCTAACTTATTCTTGGGCTTGTCGTCATCCTCCTCCTCTTGTTGGACCGGCCATGATGATCAGTCGAACATTGGCGTGGCTGGTTTTGACACTAACAATTCATTTTATTCTTCTGATCACAATACCAGTGATTCTAACCTCTATTCTTCCAATTTTTCCCAAGATAGTAGTTATAGTGGTAGCGGTGCTTACCAATGCCGTGACAACTACTACATGGGTGACCCCCACCAGATTTTGGCAGTTAACACCAGCTCATTGCCCTTTGATTTTTGTATGAGCGGTGCAAACTGTGCTGACTTGGAGCAGTCGGGTGAACACCTGACTCAACCTGAGTTTCCTGATACGAACTTGCAGCTGAAACAAGAGTGTGAAACCTCAGAGATCGATCCAGCTGGAGAGGATAAAGCCAACGATTCATCAGAGACTGCAAAGAAGAGATCTCGTGTTTCACAAGTAAGACTCAGTTATGTTTGCATTTGTTTTCAGCTGTTCTATGAACTAGCCCATAAGGGCGACAATAAAGTTATAGAGGGGTAACATTAACGTATTAGAGGGGTGACTTATTCACCTTAGAGGTAACACTTATTCCCCTAAAGAGGGGTGAGATAAACTTGGTATGTTATCAGCTTGATATAGGAGACTCAATCATCTTTACAATTGTCTAATCACGAAAATTACCATATATCTTATGCAGAAGGGAAAGAGAAATGTGAGGTCAAAGAAGAATCAAAGGATTGGTTCTGACGAGGATGAGGACAACGATACTGCCCTTAACACTAAACAGACGAGCAGTTCAAGTTCTGAAGAAGATGAGTCCAATGATTCTCAGGAGTTGAGCGCGAAAGAGAAGTCAGCTCTCAACCTCAATGGTAAAACACGAGCTAGTAGGGGATCGGCAACAGATCCCCAGAGTCTCTATGCCAGGGTAATGAATCACTCAATACTCAATCTCATTTGGTTGAATTCTTAAGGGTTATATATTGTATTTTCAAGTAGATTACTGATTGTCCTGTTTTACTCTGTTACAGAAAAGGCGAGAGAGGATAAACGAGCGATTGAAAATCTTGCAGCACCTTGTGCCTAATGGAACGAAGGTGAGCAACGGAATACCATTTTTTGACATTAGCTGTTCTTATCATCATTGATATGAATCAGAATACTGAAAGAAACCCATTTTTGTTGCCAGGTTGACATAAGCACTATGCTTGAAGAAGCGGTCCAATACGTCCAATTTTTGCAGCTTCAGATCAAGGTAAGGCTTGGGGATATGGCAAATAATTCATCAAGCTGATTATATTACTTGTTTAAGAATTGAAATAATTGACAATTTATTGACATATTATAGTTATACATACCTAATTAATCTTCTCGAAGGCTCATGGTTGCCAATTTGTGCAAGTTTCAATGTATAAAATACAAATACTTCTGTACAATAAGGACTTGCCAATATATTATAACTTGTTTAGTGTTTTGACCATCTCATTGATGTCATTCTTTCTTTAATATGCAGCTACTGAGTTCTGACGACTTATGGATGTATGCTCCACTTGCGTACAATGGAATGGACATTGGTCGTCTTGAGGCTCTAGACTTAAAGCTCAATAAACCCAGATGTTGAGTTCAAGGATGTTGATTTAACTTTGCCATACAAATAATACAATTTATACCAATTCAATTTATACAAATACGAATATGAATAACTAAATCATTACTGTCAAGCTAAACCCTTGTCAAATTGTCATCATCTTGTACGTAGTATACTAATTAAGTTCTTTTGGTCAAACCTGCAAGGGACCATGAGTCAGAAAATCGAAAGATAAAAACTGATGTAATTTTGTGTCCGTGTGTTATTATTTCATGCATAATGGACATTCCTTTTAGACAAGATTGCCTGTCAATGATAATGGCAAGATAGTCGTTTGCTTTTTGTGGTTCTCTCAAAAATTTCCTTGTGCTTCGATAGATTTATGGTGTCATTGGTGATGATCATATGAAAATGCAATCGTTGTCTATACTGCAGTTTCTGGAGCAGAATGAATTTAGAATGCTTTGCTGGTTGACCCATCAATAATAAGAAAAGTAGAAACCTGGTCTAAATAGCCTTTCTGACACGATTTGCCCTTCCTAATCCGATTAAATGAAAATTGGTTTATCGATCCGAGGGGTCCAGCAATTTAAATTGAACGGGTATTAAGCCCAATGGCTCAACCTAACCGAGAGATTTTGTTGGGTAAAAACTATATTGGAATAATTCATTCATCCATCTAACTAATTAAAACTGAGTTACAGTACCCATTATATAGGCTTACTAACCACTAACGGCGTACCCCACTAAACAAGACACTAACTAGAAGAGTGGAAAACATGCCCACTAACATTAAAACAATAATTTCTGAAAATAAAAAAGAACTAAATT
>BSSO01007879.1:0-10599 GCA_030267885.1 Mesembryanthemum crystallinum | reverse complement strand
ATTTATTTGAATATTTTTGTAAGTTATTTTTGTAATATTTATGTAGAAAACGAATATGAAAAAATTCGATTAATTTTCCGTCATTTTCTTCACGATTATCGTCCATTGTCAAAAGATTAGTGTTGAGAGAGATTGTGAAAGGGAGGAGGGAGAGTTGAAAGGTAGGAGAGAGTGTGTGTTATGTTTTTAAGTGAAGGGCATTTTAGGATTTTGTCCTGCGTTTTGAAATTTTACGTCCTGCGTTTAGCACATCCCTTATTGTATCTTATTCATAATTTTATCATCATGCTAACTTCTTCTACTAGTTGATTATTGATTGTGTTTCCCATTGTAGATTAAACTTTAAAACCCTAATACCCCACTTGTATAAGTATAAGCCATGGCTGAAGCATCATCACTCTTTGAAGATGGGTTCTTGCCTTCTCGGCAGTGAAGCTCTTCAGCCAAGGCTATTCATATGCCTATGATGATACTATTATATTTCTCCCTCGTTACATTGACTTCCCTACTGATGCAGTCCGGTTTAATACCAAGCTTACCAAGAACATCAATCTCCCCATTCCCCGTGTTTCCTCCCCTATGGACACTGTCACTGAGGCCTACATGGCTGTCGCCATGGCTTCTCTTGGAGGCATTGGTATCTTACATAAGTGGATTGAGGAGAGTAATTCTTTGATCAAACCATAAAGGACTCTAAACGAAAACCAGGACCAGGAGAGCAAAGATTAAAGACACACCTACCTGAAAGGCTTCACTTGCACTTTGGCACCTAGCTGCAAGATCTAAGGTTTCCCTCACAGTTAGTTGATGCATTTGATGATCTGTCTGAGTAATATAAGCTGAAGTCCTTCACCCACACAGCTCATTCAGAGTGTGACCATTGCATGCAATGCTTCCACTTTCCTACAGGTGAAAAATCACATAAGCATACAAATAGGTAAAGTCTGCTGCAATTTTGTTTTCACATAATCAAACAAAAAGCCACACTTAAAACATACTACTGGTCCACTTATCTACAGAAAGACATACTAAGACCTACCCAACATCCAATAGTTAAAAATAAAAGTTTTTTATCCAAAAAAAAACCTTAAAAGTTAACTAGGCAATACAATATGTGACCTACGTATCTTGAATCCACTTGTATTCACCTTTATGCATTTTCTATGGAGTGCCAAAGCTGAGCCTTGACACCTTATATAATTTATTTTGTGTCTCAATTGACATCTCACATCTGTAATGCTGGCAAGTCGCAACCTATAGATTTGATAAGTTATAGCTAACAGGCACACCAGACACCACTATCCACAAAACAGAAAAAGAAAAAAGAAGAGTAAGCTACATTTGTGGTTGCGGATTGGNCATTAGAGAAAAATATATGGAAAGAAGAAAAAACCACTGAATCACCTGCCTTGCATCCTCTCAAGCCATTTCAAGCCTTCTTCCATGTTCTTTTTGGTTGGCGCCCGATGTAGGTCATCCCTCCTCTGTTTGCAGGCGCAATTTGATCATTTCACCATCAAAGAAAGTTACTGCACCCCTAAATTAGAAAACCACAAAACATGGTTTATACCAGTTTCCTAATTTATCTCATTTGCATATTATACCTGGATGGGTGGAAAAAATCTTTTGATGTTCATTATTGGTTACTGGCAAGAACTTATCAATATGAGTTTTAAACTGTGCACAGGCAGAGGATACTATTAGAGGATATAAATCATATAACCAAACCAATGCTCGTCCAAAGAAGAACTGGACTCAAAACGAGAGGCAAAATGGGTAACCTATTAGCATCATTTGAAGAAGCAAGCATTGAATTATAACTCAAATTTACCTGTGAGGCCTCTAATTGCATTAGCTGGGAAATGGTATTGATTCATCAGAAGGTCTTTTATATTGTAAACACCAGACACCACTATCCACAAAACAAAAAAAGAAAAAGAAAATAACAAAGTGAAGAAAGCACGCAAATGCATAAACAGCTACTTTTTTGGTTGCGGATTTGGACATTATAGGGGGGAGGGGGGAGAGAAGATTAACAGCTACCATTCCGATAGAAAACCCCCAGGCATGGTCTAAATATTGGCGAAGGACAAAATATATGCATCCTTGCCTACATTTCATAAAATCAAATATTCTGCAGATATGAGGACCTTGTTCATCATAAAGTGGATGTTGACAGATTTAGCTTAAGTATAATCTCCTATTATCAGACTATGCATTGTAATTCATTTTTTGACAACCCACTTCATAGAATTTGCATGAAATTTAATCTTCTTTTGGACACATTGCGTCCGGAGCTATGAATTTTTACTATATGATAATTTCCAGACACAGAAAACATGAAAATATCATCTCAATCTCCCATATCACCAAATGCAAAGGTCCACAAAGAGGAATCCTTAGAAAGCATACAAATTGGAGTATATAGGACAAGCAGTATAAGGGAAATCAATATTTACTACTGCCTTTGGTTGTGAAAGCAGGACAATTTTCTGACAGTCTATACTTGGATAAAGAATCAAATTTAAAGCACAGAAGAAATGGAATGATCATGATCATGATTCGCTGTGACTAAATGGGCAAATAAGTCATCACCAACCACAATTGAAGCCAGAAATTAGGAAATCGTCCAGATTTGAGTATCATAAAGAACTGAAAACCCTAGAAATCGATAGCATACACGGAATAGTTACAGAATCAACACAAACCAACGGCAGAAAAATAGAGTAGCGAAAACATACCAGGGATTCAAGGTGATTAAGAATGGAGGAAACCGCCAGTTCCTGCATTTGCATAGCAATGCCAAATCAAATCCAGAAACAGAAGAAAGAGGAGAGAGAAAATTGCAGTTAGATAGAGAGAGAGAGAGAGAGAGAGAAAGAGACCTTGTGGAGGCGATCGAGATGACTTCGCCATTCTCGTCTCGAGCTTGGATTGCGCTTCAATGGCGATCAAGAGAAAGAGGAGAGAGGGAAGTGGTGCTGAATTGTGGGTGAAAGGCGCTAAAATGGGTTTTAGCCCCAAATTATATATATAGAAACTAATGTCGGTTTGAATCGCGTTGTTTAGGCTGTAAATCGCGTTATCTAGGCTGTTGAATGGCTGGAAAACACGTTTTCAAACTTTGACTGGAGTAAACGCGTTATTTGGACTGTAAACTAGCTGGATAATGCTTTTTCATAGCTGGCAAAGGAAAACGCGTTTTCTTTAAAATAAAAATAAAAGAAAAGGGAAAATGACACGGTGTACAGCTAGGTTTATTTTGACTTTTTCAACGCACAATATTTTTATTTTTTTAGCGGTCTATAAATACCCCCGACCCCTAATGGTATTTTCCCGCTTCAAAGCAGAGTGATCACCGAGCTTCTTCCCATGGTAAGTCTCCACTCTACTCCCCGCCATCTTCATCTTCTTCCTCAGAAAACCCTAGGTATATTCTCTCTCCTCTTCTCAATACCTTCGTTTCTTTAGGGTTTCTAAACTTCTTTGTGGCAAATACAATGCATTCGATTTTTAGGGTTTTGCCTTATTCTCGAGTATGCCTTTAGTTGTTTCTATTTCAATGCCAATTCTATGATCCTGTTACTGTTACAATTTGATAGATGTAGTTTATTTGCATGTTTATGGCGTTTTCTAGGGTTTGTAAAAGTTCAAACCTTGCTTTCATATATACCTCTTTCACCTATCTCTGGTTTGGAGGTAGATTATACATAAGTCGATCTAAGAGACAGCTAATGTATTTAGAATTTGCGTCAATTGAGGGTTGGGTGTTTCTCATGAGATTGCTGTTTGTGGAAATTTGAGAATTTTCTTTAGGTATGTGATTATATGTGTTACCATTTCACTACATGCTGGGAAACAAAAATTGATTTCGATAATTCTAATTTGACCCTGCTGGGGGTGGGAGCTTTAGTTGACTTGCACTGTCATTTGCCCTTTTATGCAGTAATTCACCGTGTCACGTGTGTTTGTTAGTTCACCGCATATGCATCTTTAGCATAGCCTTTTAATTTGTTGATTTTTGTTATGGTTGGATGGATGTGTAGGGTGTTTTATAGGAGTTGCAGCTGTCTTACTTCTAACATGTATGATGTATGCTATTGACACATGACAAAGTGATAGGTGTTCATCTGTGTGCTGAAAGAGTATGAATTGTTGATGTTACAATGAGTGTGATGTTTGCAAGTGAAAATGAGGTAGTGTCTGTTTTGGCAACTTAGTTGTATTGCTATAATGCCATGTTCTATAACCAAGAATTTTTGTTGTTGTGTGTATATATTGAGTTCATTTATGTTTGGACACAGTGCTTGATTAGAATAGAGATGATTACTCAAGTAAATTAGTTGCTTTCTTGCCCTTCTATTTTCCTAAATGCAGGCTTAGTTGAATCTGCTTGACCCATTTTAGTAAATGAGTTGTTTCATACTTTCATTTTATTCATTAGGCATCCTTCTGTTAGTTGCTGCGGGCTTTAACAAATTTTGTTTCAACTGCATGTTAGAGGCTGTGCATCATAAATAGTCTATATTTCTGTGATTTAAACACTATTACGATATACTCAATTTTTTGAGTTCTTTCTGTTGTGTTCTCCCCGCCCTCACCCTTCTTTGCTTCCTCTTACATTGCAGTTTTTGAATTGCCAATGAAGTTATGAAACCATTTTGATTTGTTTTTGGTTGTCACTGCTACACAACCACATTGGCTCATTTAGATTGCCATTAAACTTGTGGGTTTTACAATTTATATTGTTTTTTAATTTATTCTGTCACAGCTCAAGGTTGCACTTCATAGTAACTTGGAGGCATCAGTACCTTAAGCCTTTTGCCAGCCTGTCCTACAAATTAAAGCAAACAAACTCTTATGTTGATGTTAGTACTACTTGTACTTCCCAAAAAGCTACTATGATCCATGTAGACACAGTACTTGAGGGTTGAATGTTTTAGAATGAAACTTCTTTTCCCCTTTCTTCCCTCAATATACAGTTTTCTCCTCCAAATTTTGATTACTTTGAATGTGCTCTTGTTAATCATAGGTACTCTGAATTGATAGAATGTGAAGTTCCCCAATTCCGTATTTGGTTATTTCAATTCTTGAGCTATCCCCTTCTCCATCCCTTTTGATGATTACATCATTGCATGACTTCTTTGTGGATGTGGTTGTTAGGAACCACCCTGAATGTTGGACAAGCCTGTAGCTATATGCCCTTCTGACATTCCTAGAGGAACTTATAGCTTCAGAAATAAGAAAAGAGAAATTCAAGACTACAAGATGCCTTGGTACTGCAGCCTGCAGGGAGGGATAGCTGGAAATCTGGTTATGGCTCATCTTGCAACAAGAACTGCCAAATCAGATGGTCAATGCTATATTCCTCTTGAGAAGGTATGCCTAGGATTTCAATGTAGTGAACCTTTTGCTTTCCATTTAGTCATGTGACTGCGCAAATGAGCTAACTCGAGCCCACACATTGTAGGCACATAACTCAACTCCATATTGTCTGCAGTAAACCGAGTCAGTTGGTGCTGAAGTGAACAAAGGAGTAACCCCGTTTTGGCGCCATCACTCACAATTCTAATTCCCTCTCCTCCATTGAAGGGCCAGGTATGCTTCTATGATCTTCACTTTAGAGGTTTTTAATCATCTTAATCACGCACGCACTATTCTAAATTGTGTGTTTCGCCCCTTTGCTCTCGCTTATAGGGTCTTTGATCGTACTTACTTGCTAATTGATCTTCAGTGGAATGAGTTCTTATTCAGTAATTGATGTCAGTCAAATCGTCGTTCTTCTTCGCTAATTGAGTGTCAGTCAAATGAATTTGTCATTGTACTTGCGTTTGTTTATTAATTGTCACTCAAATGAGTAATTGTTGTTGTTTTCAGCAATCAGCGACAGAGTAGAGGAGCGAGAGTTCTGGTTTCTCTAGCTATCTGAGGTCCCGGCCATTTCTTTTTCTCTCTCTAAAGTTTGGATACAGTTTCCCAATCTGGATTCTAATCCTAATTTCATTTCCTTAACGTGCAGGTTTTCAATTTCATTCGGCACTGGACAAATGAACTTGAATCAATGTAAAGAAAATGATATAGGAGTATGTTATAGTTAACTTATTCTCTTTACTATTTGCAGTTGAAGTGTTGAACTGTTAGTAATCTCTTCTCTTTCCCTCCCATATGGGATTTGGGGTTGCCTTTAAATGACCAACACGTCTCTTATCAATATAGACATCCATGTTAACTGTTAAGTTTGACATTTGAATGAAAATGTCTATTTTGCAGATTTCCTTACTGAATGTGAAGAGTCAGTTGGTTCAGCATTTGATGGCCAACAAGTTTCTGGTCATCTCTGAGTGTTTTGTAACCTATGTATGTTTTCTTGTTAGCTCAAACTATTAGCTTACCCTGTTATTAATTGGCTGATAACAACTATCTTACAGGTTAGCAATGGGAAATTTTTATTACATTATTATAATCACATTCCTGAGCCTGATTTCGCTGCTAGATGCCAAGGTGCAAGGGAAGCTTTTTTGAGGTAAGTGTATCTTAAATCTTTAATTTTCTGGTCCTGATTTTTGTTTAAAATCCTTTATCTCCTCGATAGCCCCTCTAAATTGATAGCCAATGACAGCTAAGATCTAATCAAAGAAGCTCTCCTCGAACTAATTTTTTATTTTGTAGGACGCTTGCGGGAACTTATACGATGGGCAAAAGAAAAAGGTAGTACCGAAGCCCATAAATTGATGCTTTATGAAGGTTGTGCAATTTTAAAAAAACATGATATCTTCAATTATCGCCTTTGGCTAGAGCTTGTATGCTTATGGAATTTTTGGTTGAAATTGCAGGCATTGTCAGTTGATGGGAAAATGCACAGCATTTCAACTTACTATCTCAAAGTGCTTGGCGACATATGTGCTGAAACTGTTAATGGTAGTCATATGCATCAGGGCATTTCAGGTAGTCAAAAAAACAGGCTCACTTCAGGTTTGTGTTCTTTCTCTTTCATTTACTGTCACTTTATCCACCTGTTTTCTTCATATTTTGAGTCTCTGCTCTCTGGTGCATGGCTGTGATGTCCGTTTTATAGCCTTAGCTAGAACTAAATTTTTTAATATCCCAACGTTTAGAATTAACAGAAGTGCCTTGCAAGACACAGCTTAAAGTTGGATAGCTATTGTTATGCATGGTCTAGTTAACCTGTGTAACACTTATGATTACTTGCTCCGAATACCATTCATCTCATACTACCAATACACAAAGACCTGTTACTGAGATTTTTTGTTCGCAGTTAAACTCCGGTCTCCGGGCAGCCTTCACTTGTCTTAGCTAGACTTTGAAATCGGCTTAAATCAGCACTCTTAGATCAAGTGTGTATGTCAATGATTTGTTTTTTCAACGGTTTGGACAATTCCCTTTTCCCATATATGTACTTCGATCCTTCTTATCTGAATTTGAACTTACTAGAATTTTGACACATTAGAAAATAGGAAAATGAATGCCCTGGGATTAGTTAGACATCTTTAATGTGTAGCTGATGTGAGGGGCAAATGTTTTAAGCCAATAGGTGTTGCGTCAGTTATAATGAAGCTGGTTAATGAGTCATCCTTCAGCTCTGTGCAGGGAAAGTTTGCTGTACCAAAATGGGAACTTTTTAAGGCTTGTTTCATTTGAGATGTTCTGCTGTTCCGCAGGCAGAGTTTTCAGTATACGTTTAGAAGCTTGAAAGAGAGATAACATCTTGTGGTTCCAACCACATAATTTTTTGCATCTTGAATCTTGATCCTCATTAACCACACTTGTTATTCCTTCACAGCACACCAGGTCAATGTTGTCTTGTAGCCGAGTGTCACTTGTGAGTCATGCTTAGGAAAGAACATCATATGGAAGTAATGGAGTTTGATCAAATCTGTTATAAAGTATATCTATGACATGAAAGTACAATTTGGTGTTTCTTTGCGCATTAGCTCTTTCCATGCATGACTGACCATCAGTTACATATTTCTATCTGGGGATTGTGCATGTGTCCCTTTCAAATGTGATTATTTCATTTGGGCCTCATATTTCGCTATTTGTTCTGCTCACCTTTCAGTCTTACTATTTTGCAGGTTGGATTACTGGATTTGTTGCTGGAACAACTTTCTTAGAACATGGTTACACCTAACAGCTGAGACATATGGGAATCTGTATCTCTTCTGCCTCATCTATGGGGTTGGACAAATGATGTATGGATTTTCTTAGCTGTCTCTCATGATTACTAGACTCCATTTTGTTACAAACTAAGAGATAAAGGCTTCTATTCTGCATGGGCATGGTCTATTAGATGAGGTCATCACCAAACCAATATTATTCTGCCAATAGACCAGTGTTACTCCCCTCCCTTGAGGAGGATTCTTATTTCTATGTTTGAAGCCTGAGCGTTGTAGTCAAAATAATCTTAGTTCAGAAATATGGTATTGATTGATCTGTTATTGCTGTCTTTTTGGTTGATGATACTGAGATCCATATATGAGCTATGAGGTTTTGTTGTCAATTTGGGTCCACACTTCTGAGTAATTACTTTATTTGATTGAAGTGCTAATCCCTTGTAGGTCAATGGTTGAATGACATGGCTCTGAATCATCCAGTGAAAGTCATCAGCATGTTACCTATTGTGAGTTGCTAACATGAACTATTCGCTTTTTGAAACATTAGCAACACTAGTGCACCCGCTTATTTTCTACACATCACTTTACCCAATTAAATTTGAATCGAAGAACTTGGCTTCAATCATTTGATGCTTTGATGTTAAAGTCAAGTCATTCAATCAGTGAGATTTCATGGTTGCATCATTGTTGTCTTGGCTTCATTGCAAATCACATACTTTGTCAAAGACATAGATGATCAACTAGAATATTCGAATATACTTGTAGCAATCTGGGGATTTGTTTTCTACCATCTGGCTAGTGAATCTACCAGCATACTCTAAAATACTCATGGTTTTTATTTGTTCTGGTGGGTGGAGGATCCCGTGGTGCAGCCTAATTGGTGGCTTGTGCCGAGTTGGCTTGATCTTGACTCATAAATTAAATATTAAATTGCTTTCCTACTGGGAGGCTGGGATCTATTCAACGTTATGGGTACAATTTACAGATAAAGTCGTGAAAAAATGGTCCAAACCTAGTTACTTTATGCAGGTTTTTTCCTGAGTGATTTGCTCATATGACTTTGGTGATGAAGAAGGGAGTAGTCTATGTCTTCTTGAGGATAGCTCAGAGATCTTGACAAAAAAACTTCCCATAGCAGTTATAAGTTAGTATGGTTCCCATTATTCATACTTAACTTTTTTTTCATGGTATGCGCCTATGCGGCATACATGCAAGATTGCTATTAAGCGTGGTGTGTAGAGTGAGTCTCAGTGATCTCTTCCAAATCTGGAGGAGAGTACAACTATATGTTTTTGTATTTATTATTCCCCATTAGCAGAAAAAATGTGGAAGGATCATCATTAAGTGCAAAGTAAAAAGCTTGGAGTTTAGACATATACAATGCAGCAGGTAGTGGTCCGATTCAAAAGCACATATCTGACAAGGATCTTGTTCTCTCTGAGATTAAGGAAACAATGCATGATTCAATTGAAGGATCCAGAAAACAGTACACAGGTTCTCGCTATGCTCTATAATTTATGCCAGAGTTCTGTTATTTTGATTTACATTACTTATTTTTAGTCATTTTGTTGTCAACCTCGTATGCATGTGATTAAACTTTTACTATTTTATATAAAGCTTAGCATTCTGAAACTCAGTTACTTATGAGATACTTTCTCTCTGAAGATAGATTTGATCAACCTAATGCTATGAATTCAATATTAAAAAAATGTTTTGAAACTTTTCTGTCATTGCATTGTGCTCTCGAAGATGAAGGTTTACCTCTAAATCACCATAATGCTGGCTAGAGAATTGAAATGATTATAGATTATTATTATTAAAAGGTCTTGTTGTTACCTAATGCTTATTCCATATCAAGCCTCTTTTCTGTGAGATGTTGTGTGGAATGAACAACCAGTTGGTTGGAATCATTCAGGATATAAACTTCATGTTTGGAATTTTGGGTAGCCTATATATACATACAAGACTATCATGTCATACAATCTATTAGTTGTGGAGTGGAATTCATAGAGATAGGAGCTGAGTCAGTGAAACCTATATGTTCGTCCAAGTTAGGCGTGTGCTATCACAGAAATTTATTTTAAGATTTGATTCAAACTCTTCTTGCTTTAGTGTTTTTGCATGTTGGCCACATCTTTCCTCTCTCCACCCCTTGGCTTTCCCCTCTTTTTTGACTGGTATTGGTGAATTGCAAAGTTGGTGTTTCTAAAGCCATGGTTTGTGTTTTCCGTGTTCTTTTTTCCTATTTAGTCCTTTCCTTCATCTTTGATAGCTTGTTGGTTCTGATTCTGAATTTTGGCTTTCTTGATTTAGAAATCTGATGAAAATTCCCAAAATAGACCAGATGGAAGAGAGATAAAGGGACTTTGATTTATTTAAAGATTTTCCAGAATCTTGCATAATGTTGGGGGTTAGTACATTTTTTTCTTCTCCCTCTTTCTCCTTATTCTCTCTTGTTGAATAATGC
>BSSO01007878.1:0-10600 GCA_030267885.1 Mesembryanthemum crystallinum | reverse complement strand
ACCATTTCTTACATGTCGTTATAGTCACGTTGCTACTATTTGGAGGTTCGGAACCATTCATTTTCAAATGTTTTTTTTTTCTTTCTTTATGATTAAAAAAGTTATCTTTCCAACTTTATATAACATGCACTTTGATGACTTATAAGTGGCAATAGTAACTTATTGGAGGTAGGGAATATGTTGGGTAATGGGGGATAAGTTTGGCTAATGATACTAATATAGTTAGTGAAAGGGCACCACATAGATTTCGTGAAAATTGAAGGGTACCATGTAGATTTTGAAAAAAACACTGTCTTCCAAATAGAAAAGTGAAAAACACATGGGTACCATATAGAATTTCTCAAACAATTTTAAATAATTTTGTATCCGAAAATTCAGCAGAGTTCCGTTTATAAATTCAATAAACCAGTCTTTCGGCTTATCAAAAACCTGTTTTAAACAAAAACAACAAAAAAATCCAGCTAATATCCAGGACATTACCACCACACTCGACTCACGGGGAGGAGTGTAAGGCTCTTCAGCTAAATCATTACTAAATTCAATCTTAACTAATTCAATAATTACTAAGTTTATTACAACTGAAATCAATCAATAAAACCAAGTAACTCTATTTTCTATTAACTCTTTGTAATTGACAACTTGGTAGGCATTCGGGATCCTCACTCAATGCTACATGTAGACAAATAAACTGACGGTAATCCATGATGACAATCTAAGAAGAAATGGGTCAACATGAACTGAGTAACTAACTTCTCTCACATAAAACTCTATTTGCAACTCATTTATAACTTTAAACATTTATAAACCTCTTAGGCCAAACAGACATCAACGTTATTCACATAACATTCAATGAGCACATGAACCACAATTAGAACGTTATTTACTTGTATAGAAGCATAATTCTTTTTATTAGGCTCATTTACGCTATGCATTCATCATAACAAAAGAGAAGGATTCTTTTATTTTCTCATATGCAACTCATCTCAAAGCTCAATAGAGAAGGCACAAACAATGAACTAAAACCATTTGAAACTCATTTTTATGATATGCATACATTTCATACAATCAACAACACGAGCTATACTTACCATGGATAATCTTTACTTCACTCTGATATCATTAACTTTTACTGCTTTTCAGATTAACTTACTCTTGTTGTCTCAGTAATCTCATTAAACATGTACTTGAATTATACTTTACTTAAGCTTTGGCACAAGGGAGTTAGGTTCATAGGCCGCCACATCTGGGGGCGTTTAAACTCTGACCACATCTGGGGGGTCCTTCGCCACATCTGGAGGCTGTATCTGTGTGCAAGCCTACAGACTCGTCAGCACTGCACCTTATAGCTTATTGCAGGCCTACAGACTCGTCAGCCATGCAATAATGTTGACCACATCTGGGGGTCATGGCCACATCTGGGGGCCGAAACTCAAGTGGGACGTCTCCCAAAACTCATAAGTAGTACCCAAGGCTCCCTAAACTACCCAAAGTGCCTTCTTTCACTTTAAGTGGTTAGTAGCTTATATTCACTTAATTCTTTGTATCAGGCATTTCAAAATATCATAACTCATTCACTTAGTTCACATAAGCTCGTATGAACACAATCATCATCTTTCTTCTTATTGTTTCATTCATTTTACTTTTCTTCATGCTCATGAATTCATTCATATAATTTATGTAAACTTGTCTTCGGAAAACACATCAAGATTTTATTTCTTCTTATTCTTCTTTTGAATTCATTTGCATAATACATAACTTTAAGGAATAACTCTTTACAAGTCATCTTTCCATAACTCTAAGGCTATATTCATTATTTCACTCTTATATACATTTAAATGATCTCTACCATTCCATGGATAAAAACTACAAAACACATTGATAATAGGCTAATATACATAGGTTACACACTTCAATTTTAACTATACTTTCTAGCACTATTTCTGGCATGACAACTAACTAAGAAAGCAGCATCAAAACCATCTTTTTACACAACTGAACCGAATAAATAACACTTCTCCAATTATATCATGTAAACACGAATTAAAGAATGCAAAACCTTGAATTACTCATGCTTTCCTTGCTAAATTAATCAAACCTTTTGCATAACTTCATAACTTGGGTAATCCAATTAAGGAGCTGATTTATGTCTTATGTTCTGACTTTACTTGTAAATCCATTTGAACAGCATGCTTATAATATTGTTTCTTATGTTTGGGCTTGTTTAACATCTAAGGACTATATCTTTCTTTCTTTCTTTCTTTCTTTCTTTTTTTTTTTTTTTTTTTTTCCAATCTAGCATCATACTTTTGGGCTACCGACTCACATTTCTCAAGCTTTACCACTTAGTGTAAATTAACCATGGCATTAACTTTTATACTTTCATGCTAACTGAAATAATACTCTATTATGAATTCCTCTTTTTCAATCTTGTACCTATTTAGAGCCTTATAAGTCCACAATTATTAATGTATCAATTCTGGACAACAAATAGACAATGCAAATTTGTGGCATTTAATTATCAAAGATCAACCATTTTCCTCTTTAACAAACAAGACTTGTCGACAGTAATCTACTATTTGAGTTTATAGCATGTAAGCACTCAAAGAGGTTCATATGGGATAATTCTATCTCAACTTAGACAACTACGCATTAAACTCATATTCTCACCGTAAGACTCAACCAATTCATACAAATTACTCATATTAGTCAAAAACATTGGCTCAATTAAAACTCAAGCAAACTATCATCACTACATGGTTTCTCCTATCTCCACACCGTATAATTCAACCACCCAAACACATAGAAAGCTTAAAATGAATTCCAAACAAAGCTTATGCAAATAGACAATTAGTTACCTCAATTGCGAATTGTTTCCGATTCCTAAAACTCGACAAATTTCTCCTATTAGCAATGCCCACTAGCTAACTCATCAATTTGTACAAAATTGAACCCAAATAACGCCTTAATTAACATCTAATTATACTGATTTCTAATGGGAATTGAATTAATTTGAGTTATGGTACATTCTAATCACCCCAAATTTATAAAGTTTGAGCTAGGAAAAGATGATTCTGTATTCATGTATCACCAAATATATATACAACCTTTTGGTATTTACACAAATAGGAAACAATCTAAATTGATATCAAACTCTATCTCAGCATGCCATAAATAAGTTAGGTCATAATATTCCATAAGTCACGCCTAATATTTCGTCTGATATCTCGTAACACCCTCCCTCAAGTTGGAGCATGGGGGTTCACGATGCCCAACTTGCTGAGTAACTAATCAAACTGCTTCTTGCCTAGAGCCTTTGTAAATAAGTCTGCCAATTGCACTGTCGTAGGAACATATGAGGGATCAATCAATCCTTCTATAATAGCATCACGAACAAAGTGACAATCAACGCACTATCCTACAATAATTAAGTTTCAAGATGCTGTGAAAAGAAGTAAAGCTCCATTTAGATACTTCACTATGGGGATTCTTGCAAACAATTATGATGAGATTGTTGCAGATTCATGGCAGCTAGCTATCAATGGAACTCACATGTTTAAAGTGGTGCAAAACCTGAAAAGGTTAAAAAAACCACTGAAAGAGTTGAATAGAGCCAAGTTTTCTTATATTGAGCAAGGTGCTGAGATTGCTATAGAGAAATTAAAGGACTGCCAACTCGAACTACAAGTTCAATGCAATGATGCATCTCTTCTAGCTGAAGAAAGACACCTGGCAGAGCAATGTAAGCCGGTGAATAATGCAAAAATTAGTTTTCTCCAACAAAAGAGTAAGATTCTATGGCTTAAAGAGGGGGATCAAAATAGAAAATTTATTCATTCTTCAATAAAAGCCAGAAGAGCTCAGAACAGGATCCATTCAATTACAGATATGCATGGTAATATAGCAACATCTCAAGTTGGCATTGAAAGAGCTTTCTTGGAGAATTATAAATAACTGTTTATTGGGAACTGAAAATGATTCCAGACACCATGTCAATAGTGAGCTGGTCAGAAAAGGTCCTATTCTTACAGAGGTATAAAGAAGACAACTGTGTGCTCCTTTTCACTGCAGCTCAAGTCAAGCAAGCCTTATTCAGTATACAAAAGGACAAATCCCCTGGTCTTGATGGTTATAATAGTAGCTTTTTCAAAGATTCTTGGCATACAATTGGAGAAGAACTCACTGAAGCTATTTTATCTTTTTTTTGAGAATGGCAAACTGCTAAAAGAGGTAAACTCTACTGCAATAACACTTATTCCTAAATCTGATAATGCTTCCCTTATAATGGATTATAGGCCTATTTCTTGTTGTAATGTGATGTATAAGGTGATTTCCAAATTGATTTGCACAAGACTGAGTGATGTCCTACCTACCATCATTTTTGAGAATGAGTCAGGTTTCATAACTGGGAGACTAAATTTAAAAAATATACTAGTTTGTTAAGACCTAGTCATATAATAGAAAAAATGTGTCCAGCAGATGCATGATGAAAATTGATCTTAAGAAGGCGTATGACTCAGTTGAATGGGGTTTTGTAGAAGAGATGTTGCATGCTTAAAATTTTCCTAACAGATTCAATGATTGGGTTATGGTTTGTGTCACTTCTACCTCCTTTGCTCTATTCATCACTGGCTCTGTGAGTGCTCCATTTGAAGGCAAGAGGGGTTTAAGGCAAGGGGATCCGATCTCACCAATCTTATTTGTTGTGTGTATGGAGTATATGCCTAGGATCTTTGCTCATGTGGCCACTCTGACTGGTTTTACATATCATCCTCAATGTGCTCCCATGAAACTCACTCATCTTTGTTTTGCCGATGATATAATTCTCTTTTGCAAAGGAAATTATTCATCAGTTATGCTTCTGCTCAGAGGATTAAGCTCCTTTACTGCTGCATCTGGGTTAACTGCCAATAATAGTAAATATGAATTATATTGTAGCAATGTGGAGGAACAGACCAAAGAAGACTTGATAGGCTTCTCTGGCTTCAAATTGGGTAGAATTCCTTTTAAGTACCTAGGAGTTACTATCTCATCAAAGAGACTCAATGCTGCAGATTGTGATTTGTTGATTTGATAAGATGACACAAAGAATCCATTCATGGGGGACACGAAATCTTTCTTATGCAGGAAGATTGCAGCCTGTAAATTTAGTGCTCTTATCTATACACTCTTATTGGAATTCAATTTTCATCCTGCCATCACGAGTTCTTAAAGCCATCACAGTAATCTACAGAAACTACCTATGGGGAGGCAAAGCTGATTATCTCAAGAGGCCCTTAGTAGCTTGGGACCTAATTTGTCAACCCAAGAAGAGAGGAGGACTGGGTATAAGAGATGTCATAACTTAGAATCAAGCTTCCATTGGTAAGCTGGTCTGGGCAATTACAAATAAATCTGACCTTCTTTGGATAAAATGGTTGAGCCACATATGTGTGAAAGGATCCAACTAGTGGAACTATAAGCATAGTACAGATGCAAACTGGGTTTGGAAGAAATTGTGTGGTACAAGAGATAAACTAAGAGCAGGTTTCAATGGTAATGTCTGGAATCAAAACAATTGGAAATATACAGTTGCAAGCGCTTATAAATGGTTGAAGAATGAAGGGCAGGAAGTTGAATGGTATAGATTGGTCTAGAATCTTATAAACATCCCCAAGCACAGTTTCATAGCTTGGTTATCAGTCCTTGATAGATTGCAGACTATAACAAAATTGCAAAAACATGATGTATGCACATCTGCTGTATGTCCTATCTGTGAGCAAGATGATGAAACCATAGATCACTTATTTTTCAATTGCACTCTAAGTACTAGAGTATAGCAAATGGTGATGCAATGGCTTGGTAAGAAAAGAACTCAGAGTAGCTTTTATCAGAACTGGACCTGGTTTATGAAAAGGAAACTAAATTCCAAAAGCAAGTTATATGATCTATATATGCTGCAATGGTGTACACTATTTGGATGGTAAGAAATGAAGCATTATGGAATCACAAAGTCCAAAGGCCAGAATGGATTGTAAACCAAATTCAGCAGCAGTGCAGGAGCAAAATATGGAGTAGCTTCACAAGCAAGTCCAAGCCAAGAGATTTAGAGTTTTTTAAAGCTTTATTTGCTTCATGTAATTAGCTTCTTCAGGTTGATTACTAGAGAAGCCCTACCTAGTAAGTATGCTCTAATAATCAAATTATACTTGTCCTTTGTTAGTTTTGTGTAATATTGTGAACTGTTTTGGTGTTATTAATGAATTGCTTACCTTTCACCAAAAAAAAGTGACAATCAACTTCAATGTGCTTCATTCGTTCATGATAAACTGGATTTTGGGCATTGTGCAAAGCAGACTGACTATCACAGAATAATGGAATGGCTTTAGGATGGTGGACATCTAAACTCAACAACAAAAACCACTTGAGCTCACAAGTGATGGTCGCCATGCATAGAGCGATATTCTGCTTCAGCAGAACACTTTAAGATTGTAGTTTGCTTCTTAGTTTTCCATGAAATAGGGGATTGGCCAATGAATACCAGCCATCCTGTCAAGGATCTCCCCGTGAGAGGGCAGGCAGCCCAGTCCGAATCACACCATCATTGTAAAGATAAGTTATTGTCAGCACGCAATAGAATGCCCTGACCTGGAGTACCTTTTAAATATTGCATAACTCTTAGAGATGCCTCCCAGTGCTCCTGGAGAGGATCTTGCATTAATTAAGATAAAAGATGAACTGAATATGCCAAGTCAGACCGTGTGATAGACAAATACACAAGACGACGATAAGATGTTGGATCATCAAGTTTAGCACCGGTAGCATGGCCTAGCTTGTGATTTTGTTCAATGGGTGAATCTGCAGGTTTGGCCCCTAAAAGACTTGCCTCAGTAATAATGTCAACAGTATACTTTCGTTGACAGAGAAATAAGCCAGCGGAACTCCGGGCTACCTCAATACCAAGGAAGTACTTAAGCTGACCAAGATCTTTCATATGAAAACAGTCACTCAAATAGGCCTTAAAAGCACTTAAAGTATCAGAATTGTTGCCAAAAATAAGTAAATCATCGACATACACCAAAACATTGAGTTGCACGCCATCTTTAGTGTAAGTAAAAAGGGAATAGTCAGAGTAAGACTGAAGAAAGCCATACCCTTTCAAAGCGGTAACCAATTTTGCAAATCGACAATGAGGTGCTTTTTTTAATCCATATTACGATTTTCGTGGACGACAGACGAAATTTGGCTCCGCGAACACGAACCCAGGGGGAAATTTCATGTAAAATTCCTCATCAAGATCACCATGGAGGAATGCGTTGTGGATATCCATCTAGTGAAGCTCCCAATTCTTGGAAGCTGCAATGGCTAGAAAAGCACGAATAGTTGCCATTTTGGCAACAGGAGCAAAGGTCTCAGTGTAGTCAAAGCCTTCAATCTGATGATTACCAAAAATAACTAGTCGGGCTTCTAACCACTCAAGATCACCATTGGAGAGATATTTTCGCCGATAGACCCATTGATTGCCCAGGGAACGCTTGCCAGGGGGAAGAGGTTCGAGAGTCCATGTACCATTATCCTCAAGGGCAATGATCTGCTCTTGCATAGCCTTCCGCCATCCGTCATCTTTCATGGCCTCCTTAAAAGACCAGGGTTTATCACCAACAATGACAGCTGCAAGAAATAAATTTGCGATATGGTACAGAAAAATTGTCACAATTGATATAGTGTTTTATAGGAAAAGGAGTACCTGAGGTATGCTGTGGAGGGGAAGTAGCAGTACGTGATGGACTCTCTTTGACAACACTGTGAGTAACAAAATCCCGTAGAAGTACTGAAGGAGTCTTAGTTCGCATGCCACGACCCAGCACAACCTCGTCAATACTAGTCTGGTCTAGTTCAATTAGGCTTGCTTGATTTGTTGTTTGGTCAGACCCAATAATGACAATGGGCAAAGGAACCCAAATCTGTATCGGATGTGGATGGGGGAGAACCCATGTCTGTGGGTATGGTAGACTACTCAAGACCTTCATCTGTCGTAGGACCGGCATTAGGGTCATTAATAGAAAGCTCGCTAGTGTTGGGCTACACAGTAGTGGAGTCGTCCAAAAATATCGCAAAATCCGAATCAATATCTATGTCCATGTCAAAAGTGATCAACAGGTCTAATGTTACTAGCTTCTGTCGCAATGAAGGGAAAAACATCTTCAAAATATTTTACATCTCGTAGCACAAATAAGTCATTCTTGTCAAGATCATAGAGCCTCCAACCCTTATTGCCAAAAGAGTACCCAACAAAGATACATATGCGGCTATGACTTTCAAATTTATCTCCCTTTGTCTTTTGGTTGTGGGCAAAACACAAGGAACCAAACACTCAAAGGGCATCATAAGATGGAGTATAACCAAACAATTTCTCAAAGGGAGTGAGATTATTAAGGACAGTGGAAGGAGTTCTATTAATTAAATGTGCAACAGTCAAAACACTCTCCCCCATAAAATAAATTGGCAAATTGGCTTGAAAGCGCAAAGCACGGGCAACATTTAGGATGTGTTTGTGTTTTCTCTCGACTCTCCCATTTTGTTGCGGGGTTCCAGTGCATGAGCTTTGAAACAAGATGCCAGAAGCAGAGAAATAATCAAGCAAACATTTGAACTCCGTTCCATTATCACTCCGGACAATTTTTATGGTTTGAGAAAATTGTCATTCAACCATGTCAACAATGGACATAAACTTAGGAAAGACCTCTGTTTTATCATCCATCAAATAAACCCGTACAGCTCAAGAAAAATCATCCACAATAGTTAAAAGGTAACTAGCACCATAAGAAGATTTATGGCGATAAGAGCCCCACAAGTCAATATGAATTAGTTCAAAATTCAACTAGCTTTATGGCCACTTAAAGGGAATTTATCTCTGGGATGTTTAGCATGAAAACACACTTCACATGCTTTATTCAAACTACCCCTACAATTACGAACATGAGGAAGCAATTTTACTACTTTCTCAGAAGGTTGCCCTATCCTCGTATGCCAAAGAGCCAAAGAAGAAGCTTCTGCATCAACTGTGACAGCTTGCACTTTATGTGGTTCCTTGAAGTAGTAGAACCCATCTTGCTTACTTCCCATTCCAATTAGATTCCTCATTTGGTCCTGTATAGCACATATATAAGAATTAAAAAAGACAAACTATTTAAATCATTGCACAATTGTGGGATGGATACCAAGTTGCAATTCAAGTTAGGGACATAAAGAACATGAGTGAGAGTCATAGCATCTGATGAGAGCGATATTGGAGTTATTTATATATTTATTTCGCACTCATCCGGCTTGGTTTTGAGATGATTACATGAATTATTTGTGATTTTTGTGATTATTCTTGAAACGGATGACTACTTGGGGTATTTTGCAATTTTTGATGTGTTTCAGAATTATTTCGATACCCCAAGACTTGGATGAGCTTTACAGAGAGTTTTGAAGGCCACAATGAGTGAAGAATTCAATGGGTTTGATCGAATTCAAAGATTTCAAGCTACGGATACAAATTGGATACAACGAGCTAGCTTTGTTTTCTTGCCTTTTCGACACCTGTTCGGTATTCTGGCTGTAACTTCTTCGTTTGAGCTCAAAATGAAGTGTTTCAGGAGGATACGGAAAGATAAGAAGCAAGGCTACAACTTTCATGTTGAACATTTTGCCAAATTTTAAATGCAGGTTGGTCAAAAATGCCCCTAAAGTCAGTAGACGGGTGTTGCCTGGCCGGGCAGCACTGTCTGTGTAAAACCACCCGGCCAGGCGCCCCAAATCAGCAACATCAGAAATTTGGCCGCCCGGCCAGGCAGCCTTCTCCCCATATTTCCGCCCACCCGGGCGGTGGTCTTCTGGAGCCATTTTGAGCGAGTTTTTTCCCTTTTCTTTGAGGAGACTCTTGGGATTCTTCTACTGTTTTATTTTATGCTATAAGAAGGCTTTGAAGCCAAATTGTAAAAAAAAATCTAGACTCTCTCCTTAGATTATATTTCTTTCATAGTTTAATCTAAATTAGTTCTCTCAAATTCTAGTGGATCGCTTTGTTCTTGACGATCGATCGGGTTCGGTGTTTTGTTCAAGTTTATGCAATTGAAGCCTCTGGTGAATTTCTCTTCTCTCTACTTCACTTTCTCTCTCTCTTTCTCTCTATTGCTTTACCTTTAAATTTATAGAATTATTCTCAATCTCTAGTTGAAATTAAGCATGTTCAGTGTTGGGTATTTGATTTCTTTTGTTCTTGAAAGCATGAGTAGCTAATCCTACAATTAGGGTTGATGTAGCCCAATCGAATTCGCTTGATGTTTAGTTGAATTAGTACTAGCTTGCCTTGAAATTGATTGCACATGGTCTCTCTATGCCTTAGTTAACCAAATTGCTTGAAAAGGGGGTTTTGTTTAACTAAAGTGACTTATATAAAATCGAAAGGGGAGTACTTGTTCATGGGTAGCAATTGACCATCTTTAGAGTTCAATCACGAAAGTAGATTGTGCTTTCTCGTAGACTTTTGGATTTGATCTTGTTCTTAATGCTCTTAACATGTTCTACCCCATGAAAATAGGTGGTTAAATATTGTTAGGTTTGGCTTAGAAATTGTTCG
>BSSO01007877.1:0-10602 GCA_030267885.1 Mesembryanthemum crystallinum | reverse complement strand
ACTTTATTGCCATTATGTAGTGGACAAAATTATCAAAGTGAATATTTTTTTAAGCTAGAAAAAATTAGTTTTCATAGGCAAAAATTATTATAAGGGTCATTGTAAACTAATATGTTGCCTTGATATAACATGCCACGTCAGCAAACTGACAAAAAAAGTAACAGAGTCAGAGGCAAGTATTAAAGTGAAACTTTTCATCAAATCGCAGGTCACAAAAATGGGAATAGTTAAAATTGAGGTCACTAGTTTAATATTACGCTATACGCCAAGGCACCAAAATGGAATTTTTCCATTATTTTTTGAGAAATACTTGTGATTGAATTATGGAGTAATAGTTTGAAAAGTAGGCCACCTCATAGATATTAGATAAACCTCGAGTCACCTAAGTGAAATATCACTATACCTCAGGTCACCGGACTGAAATTTTCCCAAAAAACATTCACAATACCTCCAATTGATATAGCTATGTACTATGTAGCTGAATCCACTGACCACTGCATCTAAGGACATAAATCTCAACTATATCTGAGCAAACCATCTCCCAGTTTATTCCTGGAGTTATAACATCCTAGGGCAGGGCTGCGCTACTACGTGTAAAAGATCCAGTTTCTTCATCTCCATTTTGAGGGAAATAGATGAACAAACATGCTGATTACAAAGCTCTTCATATCTAGTTAAAACTTCAACTACAGCAAAGTTACTTGGAAAGGATGTTCGATCTAGTTTTATACTATGATGAAATGAAGGATTAGTCACAAATTGTATCCAAACTGCATCAAAAATTAACACATAAAGAGACTAAGCTCACACAGAGGCATACCAATGTAACAGGAAACAGGATAGTGAATTGTGACCTATTCGATCCATGCTTAGGCTCACAGAGGCAGTATATGGCAGCATTAGTATGAAAATTAAAATATACTGACGACCGAGAACTCAGCAATTCTGTGGAGGATAAGGTGAAGGTGAACATACTGTCTTAAAAGCACTTCTGGATCATATGGGAACAGTTTTCTTCTATGAAGCACTTTCAAGGAACTTTTTAAAAAAAAAGTAAACATGCTTTGGAATCCTCAAATTGCACGGTTCTATTCCCAGAAAACTTGCTAGCCAGCTCCTGCTCAGATGACAAAGAAAATCGTCTTTGCAGTTTGTTAGCTGATTGCACTTCACAGAACTCCCTCTTGCAGCTCTTGGAAAACACTTTTGACCGAATTTCGATAAACAGTGTCCATGAAGCACATACAGTGACAAGAACCTGAGACCAGATTTGCAATTCATAAAGTTAAAGAAACCAGAATTATGAAAACCAAGAGTAGTCGACCCAGAGAAGAGAAACAAACAAACCTGGGACATGTAAATATTGTTGGTTAGCAAAATACTACGATTTCTAATTTTACTAATAGTATCCCACTACTAGTACTCGGGGCTTTCTAGTACCTGGCTTTTTTTGTTTAAATGCTTCTTTAAAGTTACATTTTGTACTCTTAACTAGTCTTTTGCGTGTTCTCTAACATCTTCTATTGGAAATGCTTTTCAAGGCCAATAATCATAAAGAATAATCATGTAGTGAAAAGAAAATCAAATTCCCATACCAAATCAGTTCAATTCTGCAAGTTACATTTTCTCACATATTACTCTATTCATTAAGATTCAGTTACCATTCAATTCAGTTTAGTTCACTACCATTAAGTTGGATTGAATAGGGCCCAAAAAGAACAACATTCTTGAACAGCCAAAGTGTATTCTGCTGAGGACATTTCATTACTCAAAATCTGGCAAAGAGAGATTGAAGGTTGCTGAATAGTTGTTTCAACCCCTTGGACACCAATTAAGAAGCGGCCAGCTAGAGAAACAAGGCACAAAATATCAGAGCGGCATGAGGAACATGAATGTAAATGGTACCACAAGCTCAGAATTGCTGCTACTGTCAATAATCTTTGCTGCCTACTTACATTCAGCTGTAAGAAGCTATATGAGCCAAATGTACCTTGTTAACCAAAATACTCTAGGCTTTAGCATACTGTTTGATACAAAAACAGGTGAAAAGCTCACCGAAGAGTTTACTGGCAAAGTCTCGCCGATGATCAGTGTTAGGTTCAAGCGACCATCATTACTTGCTCTTAGAAGTTTTTAAGCCAGAGATTTCTTGGCCTTGTCCCATATTGAACGAGGGGGAGAGAGAAAGAAAAAAAAATAAAAAATCAACAGCATATTTCAGAGTCATCAGATGAAAGTAGTCCTTCCTTTCAGGTTTAAACATGATTTTCATGTTGTATCTAAAGCTAGTAGCCTAGTACTAGCCACATAGCCAAAGAACACTCATCAGCAAGAGAATACAAAAACAGACTACAGGTGGTTACCAACCACCTTCTCCGCCACCCTTAGTCTTCGGAATGTAAAGAAGTGATCGATATACAAGGACATATCTCTGATAACAACACTAAAATGGCAACATACCTCCAGACTACTCCGAACTACTGTTCCATCACATTTTACTACGACATATAGAAGGCGTATCCCAGAGCAATAAACTGGAGAGTCTTGCTTAACCTGGTTTATCATTTGACAGGATAAATTGCAGCACAATATTAGTAAGAACATAAAAAAGAATTATTATATATATGATACATACAAAAACAAGCTCAAACAAAGACCCAGATACACAAACTACCAATATCGTATAGCTTCATTGTTTGTTTTGGACAATGCAACATATTGAAATTGACAGGTACAGCATTAAATAATGGTTCACTAAATGACAAACTCCAGTTCCTGACTTAGCTTTGACAGTTCTACTTACTTTTGACAGATCAAACTAAGCATCTAGAAATTCCTTATAATTCTCATGATTCATAAATGACAAACTCCCACCTTCATATTCTCAATAGACCCAGAAACACTCAGCATTCTCAACAGGGATA
The DNA here is from genome assembly GCA_030267885.1 of Mesembryanthemum crystallinum. Classification (NCBI taxonomy): domain Eukaryota; kingdom Viridiplantae; phylum Streptophyta; class Magnoliopsida; order Caryophyllales; family Aizoaceae; genus Mesembryanthemum; species Mesembryanthemum crystallinum. Next base: position 7,678 of record BSSO01007877.1, on the reverse strand, counting down.
AGTAGAAAGAACAAATAACTCAAACTATTGAACCAATACATAGACAATAAGATAACCTGTTGACATCCCTCCTTAGGCTGGTCCCGGGAAGTCAATATGCAGTGGATCTCCCCAAGTGCCTGTAAACGAAATACCCTTACTAAAAATATTCATAAAAACACGAAGCAGTTGAAGACAAAAAAAAAGAAAAAAAAAGAAAAAAAAAAACTGTTATTCACAGGACATCTTTAAGCACTACTCATGATGCTAGTGGTTCACTAAATGCTAAAGGATAGGGGAGCTTCAGACAAACTGAAAGTTACTGATTGCTCTCTGCAAGACACTGAATAAGTTATGGATTGAGAGGAATAGGAAATTGTTTCAAGGCGTTAGTACAAACTTTAATACTAATCAGGTAAATACAGCAGCATGGTTTGTCAGTCATATTGATGTATAAGTAATAAGATAACTCCCTTGTCAAATGACCCAACCACCATTTGTTTTGGGCAAGGTACTAAGTTACTATATAGTGACATGCTATCAAGCTTTGTTTAAAGCAGATAAATAATTAAGGAAATATTCATATACTCTTAGTAAGTGTACTGTGCGCAACAGTAAAGATGAGTGAAATACTAAAGATCTGTGTGACACTGAATTCTATGTCTTGAATTCTTCCTCACATGCTTATAATTCGTGTTCTCGGTCCCTCAGGGAGGCTGGTTGGACATACAGTCTTTATCATATGGTTGCCTGGAAGAGCCTTGGCAAAACAATGTTATTGGAACCCGATTCTTGCAGCTCTTTTATCTCATTCTCCAATTGAGGTCTGCAGGCAACAAGTTTGGTCCAATCCAAAACCCAATAGCATGAGTATAAGCAAGATGTGATGATGGATTTAGGTCACTGCAGTGAACAATACGCCCGGCCAAGTATAAGCAAGAAGAAACTTCAATATAGAAAAAAAAAANAAAAAAAAAAAAAAAAAAAAAAAAAAATTCCTCAACAATATATGAAAATTTGGTCATCAGAACTCAAATTAGACAACTATGCACATTAAAGCACTTTGAGCAAAAGGTAAAAAAAATCTCAACGTGCCTAAAACAAATCTCAACTGCATAGAAACTTGTATAAACGTGTTGCAACTGCAAGCATGGAACAAGATGTACAGCAAATTTTATATTTACAAAAAATCCGAGGCCAGATGTAGTCAACATGGCAGTGCAGAGAAAACAGTTTAGAAGATGATATGCAGGATGTCATGCAACTATAGAATCACCAATATATGTTGATATTGCAGAATTTGGAGTTCACATTAGCATTAAGAAGGGCACCAGCAATGTTTCTTGGTAACATGTCAAAGGCCACAAAAAAAAAAAAAAAAAAAAAATCTCAACAGTGACAATTTTCATGATAATTAATGCATAACCTGACATATTCCTAGAAGAGGAAATATCGAGCCAGAATATCGTATTTAAGCCTTATCCATAAGAATCATATGACAGGTAAGACAACTCTAAATACTTTATTAAGACAATCTAATGGCAGTCATAACATTCACGATGTCAGGGAATAGGAGAAAAATAATAATTCACTTCTATCGAAATATTACCATGCATGTGGTTATCTTGAAAAAAGGAAACCTTTCACCTTCATCATAACTAAGAAGATGGCAGCCAAGAGTTTCTTTTCAATCTCTCCATTTGGCTTTGCAGTCATTCCAGATGCAAGGAACCCTGGTGCAATAGCATTGGCCTACAATGATAATGGTGAACAAAGATTCCATTATGAACCTAACAGTTATCAAAGAAAAACGAGTTGAAAATTTTGAAGGATGACCAGAAAGAAGTATAGATTAATTCCCCTACCATATTCTTTCGCAACTTTCTTGGTTAGGCCAATCACACCACCTTTTGCAGCACTGTAATTGGCTTGACACGCATTGCCAATCAGGCTCACAAGCTAATGTTCAATCAGATATCAAGTAGAAACTTGACCAGGAAAAGAAGGAATCAAATGGTGTACGAAGATACCTTCTTCTTTTTCATCATGATTTTAGAAGCAACCTGCAAAGAGACCCACATTTAAATGAAGGGAGAAAAAAAAAAGAAAAAAAAGATTTAGCACAAGTATGGAAGGTCATGAGATTTTTGGGTGTACCTGTGTACAGAGGAATACACCAGTAAGATTCAAATCAATGACTTCCTGCCACTGAGATTTCTTCATTCTCATTAGCAGACTGTCCCTGGTAATTCCTGCAGATGCAATCCTCATAATTTAGTTGAAAGCAAGGAATTGTGTTGTTTATGTTGTTATACAACAAATCAAGCTTCTATAGGCATATAACAAAGTCGTTACCTGCATTGTTTACTAATATGTCAACTGATCCCCAAACATTAGTTGCCTGTAGGTATGATTAGCAGTAAAAGCAACATCCAAAGACATACTCAACTGGAGAAACAGACATGTGTAGAATGTACTCATAGCTTTTATCATGGACTCCACATCTGACTCTTTCGACACATCACGTCCATATGTAAGAGCCTCCCGGCCACAAGCCTCAATCGAGAAGTTCAATTTCAAGCATTTTGTAATTCGCAGCATGATAACAGCATAACAATTATCAATATAAGATGACATTGATAGACACATAATAACATGAGCTGATTTAAAATTATAGTAGAAAATTTACAAAACTAAAAATTGCGATTCCACAGTATGGAGCTAAATGCTAGACATAATATAATAACAGACAATGTAGTTTAGCTTGAGAGTTCTGAATAACATAGTCTCTTCTTCTAGTAGTGTGTTCATGCTGAAAATATTAAGTTCATTGCAAAATATCCCATTTAGGTTTAACAATCACAGAGAAGGAAATACGTGCAGAATTCAAAGGAAACGGAATACTCTACAGAAACTTGTAACGTGTTAATACAATGATAAAATTATTTAATTCACATCATGAATGAATACCAGATAGCATATAATACCTCCTTTGCAACTTTATCAGCTTCCCGAGATGACATTGCATTATTAACCACGACCTGTAACAGTAGAAGGATCACTGTAATGACATGTGGAATATTATCTTCATCATTTTGACAACTTCTCCCCTCTTCCAAAAACTTACCAAACAGAGATTGGACAATGCATATATAGCCATTGCTGAAAGCACTATAGCAACATCTGTACAGTATTAGTAGTAATTTTGGTAGTGTCCAGCCATTTGAGAATAAACACAGTAAACATACTCAAGAACAAGTTAAATCAAGAAACAAATAAAGCTAAGCCAGAGGTCTGACTCAACACATACAAGTTAATCTCCCAAATCGGGTTGACTCAACACATAAAAAATTAACCTCCCAAATCCTTAGGATGAAACTAACATAAGCAACTTTAGCAACCCCTCTTCATTATTATCCTCAATCCAGGTAGACATTTTGAAAACAAGAAGACCATAATATGGATACTTGACATTAGCACAATTAACATCTCAACTCCTCTAGCAAATGTGCCTATAATTATCAAATAATTCACCTTCAATAGTGGACAAAACTCAAAGACATTTAGGGACTCAAGGCTCTTAAATAAGAACACAAAATCACAATTCAGTCTCAACAAAGCAAGCTACAATTCTAGTCTAAAGTCAAAGAGAAATTTCTCAACAAAAAATAAATTGCATAACAAAAGATTAAATAAATTCATACCGAAACTTTGTTTTGAACATCTGTAAAGAGCAAGACACCAACGTATAAGTCTAGGAACAAGCTAACACCTGACATGTTTCATAAAGAACATAAGATTTATTAAAACACCAGTTCTAGCTTTTGTGAAACCAGTTAGCCCTACTAAAAACCAGAGAACAGCTCAACAAAATACCCCAAGAACATGATTTTGTGAAACCAGTTAGCCCAATCCATGAAACTCAAGCTGCCCCTTTGTATCAGCAAAACAATCTTTGCTCGAGTTCAAGTCGTGTGCACACAGACAGTTTGGCCTCGTACAAGTACATTTCACATCAGCTGTTAATTTTCTCAAGCCAATTAAGGTAAGAACATTTTAGAAAAAGAAAAGCAGCCTGCCTTTGTATGGGGCATAAAGAACATTGATAAATTTCATGATCATAAAGAGACAACAAGAAGGAAGCCTTACAGAATGTCATCCTGGCGGCAGTGAAGGTAAGAGAAATAAAATAAAATTGAACAAGCCTGAGACTAAGACTTTTACTCAATGCTTAAAGTGAAGATACAAATATATTCCTACTTCTATAATAAAATGTCTTTGAATTTCATAAATTTTCTGGGCTCTTAAGCACTTAAAGCAGAACTGTGGGGAGAATTTAGTCTAGTTACAATGGTGAAGCAAAAATGGGAGAACTTAGTTTAGGATACAATGGTGAAGCGAAAATTCACAAACCTGTCCGGTAATATAACTGGCTGCAGGATTGAAAGCTAGAAACTCCACTGATCAAGCAATGTCTTCCAGTTGGCCATACCTTCCTGAACCGACAATCAACAATAATCCAGTTAAAATTTGAACTTCATCAGATAGGCTGCCATGAATTTGATGATCTATCTAAGATTTAAGCGACCAAAAACCCAATTTATTCGGCGAATACTTCTCAACAGTGACAATTTTCATGATAATTAATGCAAAACCTGACATATACCTAGAATAGGAAATATCGAGCCAGAATATCTTATTTAAGCCTCATCCATAAGAATCAGATGACAGATAAGACAACTCCAAATACTTTATTAAGACAATTGAATGCCAGTCATAACATACAATGTGAGGGAATAGGAGAAAAATAAGAATTCACTTCTATGGAAATATCACCATGCATGTGGTTATCTACAAAAAGAACACCTTTCAGCTTCACCATACCTAAGGGGATGGCAGCCAAGAGTTTCTTCTTAATGTCTTCGTTTAGCTTTGCAGTCATGTCAGACGCAATGAACCCTGGTGCATTAGCATTAACCCACGATAAAAATGTTAAACAAAGATTCCATTACATTCCAAATAGTTATCAAAGAAAAACCAGTTAACATTTGAAGGATGACCAGAAAGTACACAATACTTCCCCTACTACCATATTCTTTTGCAACTGTCTTGGTGAGGCCAATCACACCAGCTTTCGCAGCACTATACCCGCCTTGCCAATCAGGGCCATCCTACTGTGGTAATCATGCAGTAAGCTTAATGTTCAATCAGACATCAAGTAGAAACTTGACCAGGAAAAGAAGGAATCAAATGTGGGTGTGACGATACCTTCTTCTTTGTCATCATGATTCTGGAAGCAGCAAAGAGACCCACATTTAAATGAAGACAAAAAAAGATTAAGCACAAGTATAGAAGTCATGAGATTTTTGGGTTGACCATACAGAGGAATACACCAGTAAGATTCAAATCAAAATCATCTTCAGCATTTTGAAAACTTCTCCCCACGTTCGAAACCAAATAAACAAAGATTAAACAATGCATATTTAGCGATTTCGGAAAGCACTACAGCAATTAGTTTGCTAATTTAAAAATCAATGTAGGAATAAAATGCCTGCAATTATACTTTCTCAGCCGTCAAAGACATCGAAAACATTTGCAGAGTATTTCGATTAACATATCATCCTATGGAACAACAGAGAACGAGGGTAAGAAGGCATAAGGTCACAAATTCAAAATCAATAAACAAAATCTGAAATGATAGGCAGCAATCAGCGATAAAGAAAACAGGGCTTTACCAATAATTCACTCATTGTTATTCGCACTGCTATTAATTACTGAGTGACAAGCAAACACTGATGTGGACTTTGTGAAAGAAAACCTCCAGATCCAAATTACGGCAAAAAGTTACTTCTCTAATAAACTACCCCCTAAATACCTAAGAAAATAGAATACCTACTAATCCAATAAGGATCAAGTTCAAAACAATGGACTTCAAGTTCTAAAGAGAAACCCTAAAAATAGCAAACAAGAACTGACGATCATTCAACAAGCAAGAACAATGAAGAATTCACTCAAATCTAGAGAGAAACCCTAGAAAATAACGCTTAACAGGAATTGAGGGAGGGATTCGTTAATTATGGAGAAAAGGCGCGAAACATACATTATGACTCGAGAACAATGAAAAATTCATTCGCTGATGAACAAGAATGAAGAATTCGATCGATTCGAAAGAAAACCCTAAAAAAGGAAACATACATTATCAATGGAGAAGCGCCACAGAGAGAAGATCATTGAAGATTACCTGGCCGTTGAACGGAGGAGAGGAAAATGGAATTGGGAGTGAGAGTGGAATTGATGGATGTTGGCGGTATAACGGGCAAGATATATATATAGACGCTGATGGCGCGTTTTCTATAACACGTTTTGTATCGCTGGCGCTTGACTGGAACGCGTTTTAATGCTAGCTGGCGGTTGACTAGAACGCGTCTTAAAGCTGAAAGCGTTGAAACACGATTTTGATTGCTGACCCTTGACCGCAACGCGATTTCTATTGCTGACCTTTGACCGAAATGTGTTTTGATTTGTTGAAACGCGTCTTTCTTCTTTTTTCATTACAACGTCCCACATCTTTTAAACAAAAAAACAATTTAAAGAAAAAAAGTATACTCCTAGGATATCTTGTTCCGGCCCAGTGTACTGAGAGTCAACTTGTAGCACCAATGTATATTTGATACACGATTAATTGGATCATGATATGAAAAAAAAAAAAAAAAAAACAAAACCAAAAAAAAATAATAATAATTAAGCGGTTTGACAAGCAAGGATACATGTTGGGTGTTGTATTTAGACAAACAAACTAGGTAATTACCAATTGACAAATAATTATTTTTCTTAAAAAAACCGTGGACACAAATATTAAGCTGCAACTTAATCTTACCTCAACAAATATTCAGCGCATTTGCTTTTATGTTTTGAAGGTTGTAAGAGAAATAACTATTGGTTCTCCCAATAAAGTTTACGAATGCCTAGACAAAAAAATGACAAAATAAGCAGAAGACATATTGAAACAATATCAATTTGAGTACCACATACTTAGTTACTTACTTCAGCAACATATACATGGAACAGAAATAAAGGGATGGGAAAGGGTCGACATATGAGAAAGAATGCCCTTTTCAGCATCTTCACAGCCCCTCCCCTCTTTCTAAAACCTAAACAGAGATTCAACAATGCATATATAGCAATTAGTTTGCTAATTTAAAGACAAACCTTGGAACTAATACGCCGGAACTTGCAATTTCTCAGTCATTAAAGATATAGCAAAAGTTCGCAAGCGTACTTCGAATAACATATCATCCAGTGCAACAAAAGAGAACGAGGGTAAGAAAGCATAGAGTCACAATTCAGACGGCATAAACAAACTTAAAAGGACACTGTGACCAGCACCACATTACAACCCCAGAAATAAAAAGGGCCGAGGGGGGAGCGTGACAGTCTGAAATAATAGGCAAATTCAGATACAGTAGCAATTAAAGGAAAAGAAGAGAGAATTGTGACATTACCAATTCCTAGTTTGTAATCATAACCTAAGCCTATTCAAACACACTCCTGCTGAAGTGCTGACTGCTGAGTGATAGGCATAAACTGAACCTTTCCAGATCCAGATTATGGAGACAGTAAATATATATCAGCAAAGATTCACTTCAGAATAATACTAGTTGAGTGCTGACTGCTGAGTGATCGGATATTACGAACTAAA
>BSSO01007876.1:0-10603 GCA_030267885.1 Mesembryanthemum crystallinum | reverse complement strand
AAACCGAGAAATTGAGGGGAAACAAGACAAATTGGGGGTGGGGTTGAATGAAAAAAAAGAAGAAGAAGAAATCAAATGGAGAAATAAAGAGGGAAAGGGCTGGGAAAGGGGAAACAAAAAAGGAAAAAGAAAAAAAAAATCAGCTAGTGAGGGCATTCCGGTGAAAAAAAAAAATTAAGTTCACCGGAATTCGGCCGGAATCCGGCCAAAGGTATCTCTAAGGCAAAAAAAAAGTCTTAAAAGGTAGTGTTCAACAAAAAAAAATAAAATTATAAAAGGTATCTAGTTGCCAAACACCCTATATAAAAGGTAGTGCTGAACAAAAAATCCTTCATGTAGCTACAAAGTTGACTGTGGAAGTCATTGCTCATCACTCCATCAATACTCTATCTATATTGTTGATGTTATTAGACCACACAATTAGTAGTTTTTGCTAAATTTAGGAGGAGGAATACCCTTTCTTCATATAGTCATTCCTCTTACAGATAAAATCACTTTATGTTTCAATTTATCTTTGACAAGTCATGATGTTAGCTAGAAAGTAACTACTAACTACATATATAAATGGTCATTGTTGAAGACAGATGTTTTGTTCCCTATCCTGAATGGCTACTTGTAAGCTCAAATTGTACCAGCTATGTTATAGACGAGGCATTAGGGCTTAATCTTTTTCTACTTTTGATAGTGCTGCTTGGTGGTTGGTTTTGAGTGAACTCAATTACTCAAGAGGGCTTGAGGAAGTGTCAATGCATTTAGTTTATCTGCTGTCTGCTGTTTAAGACCAATATGGAAGTGCCAGTGAAAGAGATTTCAATTGATGTTTATGATCAGTATGGCTTCTCATGCACAAAACTGCAGTTTATTGTCATCATTGAGTATCGTAATGCTAACATTTTCGAATGTCATGGTCATTATTTGGATTGTTTTAGCTAAAGATCCAGGTATTGAGGTAGGTCGTATAGTTTGTGTAGTATCTAATCCATGCTTTTCTAAATTGTCGAAAATACAAGAAGAGATTGAGCTTTATTTTTCAATTATCAGGGGCAGGATTGAGCAATCTTTTCTGTTGATGATGCCAACTTCACTCATGTCATTAGAGTTAATGTTGGTGATGTCATGAAAAGCAAAAAGATCCTCCAATACAATGAATTTCAGTAACTGTTGGAATATGTATTTGCTTTGCCATTGTGTGAATGGGTGCCTTGTGCTATATCCATGATTAGTTTCACATTTTCTCGTTTTTATGGCTTTGGTTATGGATGAAGAGCCTTTGATTTATATCTAGACCTAAAAATGTGGTACATAACATGGTTTACATTCTTTTGCCTTTCTGTATCAGGTCATTGTCGAGAGTTCCTTACCGAGTAATTAGGGATGTAAATGGGTTGGGTCCATCTAGACTCAGACCCATTTAACTTTTTTGGGTCTGGACTTAGCCCCGCTCGAGAACAGTTAGGTCTTAAAAAGTTGGACCTAGTCCCATTGGGTCTAGCGGGTTTGACGGGTCTTAAATAGGTCTAGTGAGTTTTTTCAATTTCCTTTGTCTTTACATATTTTTAAAGCAAAAAGTACATGGGATCCTATATCTTTTTGTGATAATTTTAAATATGTACTTAAATTTGGATATAACAAGTCTAATATTATGATTAAATGAAAGTAATTTACTTTCGAAGTATTACATGACATTGTTTGAATATTTCTTCATTTTCTCACTTTACTTAGTGCTAGAGTAATAAGTTTTTTTTGTAAATATAAATTCAGACCAGATATCAGATATTCGATTTTTTGAAAAATAATGTTGATTCGTGCCCAATTCGAATTTTACAGGAAAAAAGCAGATTTATAACAGTCTAGATATCAGATTTTCAGATATAAAGCGGATTGGATCAAAATCAAATCACCGGATTTGGATTTCGTTGCTCACCCTAAATACGCATTATGTTAGCATTGTTTCACACTTTTAATGCATAAAGAGAGCACAAATTATCAGCCAAAAACACCTTTATAAATTAGCAAGTATGTATTCAAAATCTATACTTAGAGGGAAAACAAATTCGAAATATATGACCGTGAATTTAAACAAACTAGAGAAATCCTAAATTGCACTCTTAGCGGGTTTTCTCACTCCTTATTTTTAAACGACAAGTAAATTAGAGAAAAATATAGACTATATACAAATAACATTCATGACAATAGAAATCTACATAATTACATTTAATTTTGACGACTTAGGATTTTGGCATAAAAAAGCCTCGGTCTCCAAAATTTCATCAAACCTCATCACCTGCATGAACACGTCGATCATGAAGTAGATCTGACCATCGAAGAAAAATAATAATATCATTAGGCCCTTTTTTAAAGTATTCATTGTCATCAACGTACCTTTGCGGAACTTAACCAACTTGTATGGTCCAATATCTCCATGTTCATTTTGCGGGGCTTGAACACGTAACTAGACACCAATACCTACAACATGGTCATGTCTAATCATGTGTTAATGTAAGTCTCGTATCTCCTGTCAAACCATTTAATTTCCTTCTAAAGCACAATGGACTTTTGAGGTCTATAATGGATGGGTCAGAAATGTCCCTAATTTATACCAGGTAACGTGCGGGTTCATATCAAACAGGGCTTGCATCAATAGCGTTGATCACTAATACTTGATCGGTTTTGGATTGGAGGAAAGTGTACTAGTTAGTTGTAGTCACCATATTTTGAGGAATTCGATGAATGTAAGAGTTTTCTGAGGACATGAGACTCGCCTTGAAATTTACACAAATAAGTTTGAAATTTGTTAAGAAAAAGGATCACTATATAAGGTGTATCTAGCAGTTATTTATATGCTTCATTTTTCATATTCTTTTTTTCTATTTTAAATTTGTGCAAAAAGAAAAGTTACGAACTACTTTATTTATTCGAAAAGTTTATGATATTTTCTCACGTATCTTTAATAGCAAATGAATCTATCTATGTGACCTATTAAAGATACGCGATAAAATATCACAAGTATTTCTAATAGATGAACTATTTAAAAATGAACCATCTATAAATAAATATCAATCTCACCTTATATATACCCACTTTATGTTTTTCTATTTTTATCTCCTCACACTAGAGCTGATTACGGACAGTCGGCCTAATAGGCTTGTTCGTTGGGCCCAAAAAATGAATGGGTATGGACAATGTATTTGAGTATTAGGCTTTTTTCTTTTTTAATACCATATATACTAGATACTAAATGTAGAAGCGCATTAAATAGTGACACATTCACTCAAAATCAAGCTTAATTGTGTACATCTAAAATTAAGTCTCGAGATAAAAAAAAAAAAAAAATAAGTCTCAAGCATTCAGAAATTTTTACAATCACAAAAACCATGAAAAGATGCTGACAATGTATTTGAGTATTAGGCTTTTTTTTTTTTTAATACCATATATAATAGATACTAAATGTAGAAGCGCATTATATAGTGACCCATTCACTCAAAATCAAGCTTAATTGTGTACATTTAAAATTAAGTCTCAAGCATTCAAAAATTGTTACAATTACAAAAACCATGAAAAGATGCTGACAACAACCCACTAAAGAAACTTTACACTTTTCTCACATCTAAAGCCGACCGATGCAACTTATGCCAAGGCATGTCCCATATTAACCTACACGTTACCTAGTAGAAATTAAGAACGTGTTTAACCCACCACTATAGACCCTTCAAATTCCTAGTGCGTCAGAAAGAAAATTAAATGGGTGATATAAGAGATAGAAGGCTTACACTGCCATATAATGAAGCATTTGACCATGATGGATTGAATGAAGAACATGATTTGGTATAACGACTGCCACAAAACGATATGGACACGATCACTGCAACATTGTTACATCGATCACCCTCCAATTTCAAAACATCAATCTTTAAACACGTGCACTCATGGTTGGAAATTCTGAAGGACACAATTACAATTGAACAATCGTTATCGCCGATCGATCCCTGTGGTTAACACATTAATCCTTAAACATGTGTACTCATGGTTGGAGAGTTGGAGTGACACGGATACAATAATGCAATCATTATCGTCGATCATCCCCAGTGTTGATGCATTAATCCCCAAATACTTGCACTCATAGTTGGAGATTTGGAGTGACATGGTCACAACTGGGCAGGAGGAAAGGAAGAAGGAAAGTGTTTGAAATGTTTTCTGTGTAGGTAAAACTGAGAAAGCTACATAATAAATAGACTAGAAAATGAAGGTTAGAAAGCCGTAAAAGGTATGAGATCATTTAGAATCAACATTGAGAGAAAAAAATCATTATAATATTCTCTGATTCGTAACCAAAGGAAAGATATCAAGTGGGATTACAAAATCTAATTTCAAATTTTTTTATGTTTTTGATGAAAATGTTTCAAAAAGTATTATCAAAGTTAAAATTTATCCGAGTTGGGACCATTATAGTTACACAATTTAACAGTTTGGATTATTCTCAAATTTACGCACAGAAGGCATTTACTGTAAAATTGGGATTATTTATGTCCAAATTTTCCTAATATTTTTAGGTAATAAAAAAAATTACTTATTGGTACCATATGACTATATGAGGGGCATTGGGGATACTTAAAAAGTATGACACCCATGTCCCACATCGGTAGAATGTGAGGATTTTGATTACAATGGATCGGGTGCGAATAGTGCTTCACCCACAATCGCATCCACCAAGAATGTCCTATATGCATCCCTGCCTCATCTCCACCGCGAGCAGATTTACTCAAATCTCTTCTCGCCCCAAGTGGATATTTGCCAACCGACGGGTATTCGCCTACCAGCCTTAAATTTAGTTATCATCCACAATATTTCCTCAAACAAAGAAAAAAATTATTTCTAAATGATTATTAGTATAACAAATTAAAGAAAAAGAATGAACAAATTCACTTTTTAATAGAATTTTAACATATTTAACTTTTCGTTTACAAACTAGTGGGATAGGGTGGGAATGAGGTGGATATAACACCCAATCAAATCATCCTCGCCCCACTACCCGCCTAACTCTCCTCCATACCCGCTTCACTTGGGGCAAATGTAGGACGATATCCATCCATACCCGTCCCATTGACGTCCCTATAAGAGTAAGCAACCCAATCACTAAAACAACAATGTATTTTCCTTTTGGGCTCAAGTGAATCTTTCTATAGGTTCATGACCCAAATACATCTTGCCACTAGTAACTTTGTCATATCAGATTTCCCAAACCCAAAACCCGTTTTTGATGAGAACCCATGACCCGAATGTTAAATCTTGAGCAATAAGAAAAGCATATGACTGACCACCATATGAGCATATAAGCGGAAGCTGAAATTTTTCTCTCTCTTGAAGCTCCTCACTCTCTTCGCCCTAACCCTTTCTCTCTCTCTCTCTCTCTCTGCAAACTTTGGATCGACGAAACGCCATGACAAAGCAGCAAGCAAACTGGTCTCCCTACGATTTCAATGGCGGGTAAAACATTTTATCTCTCTTCTCTACACTGTCTGTTCTTCTCTAAATTGAACCGTTTCAATCTTTACTTCTCAGTGAAATTTGCTTAGATTCTTAATTATTCGCTTTTTTGTCGAAAAATCAGAACTTGTGTGGCGGTAGCTGGTGCCGATTACTGTGTGATCGCTGCTGACACTCGAATGTCCACTGGCTACAACATTCTCACTCGCGATTACTCCAAGATTTGCAAACTGTATGATTTTGTTCCTTTCCGTTCTAATTCATTTATTTTTGCTTTAATTCTTTTGTTCCCATTTCTGATGATTGCTGAATTTCAGTGCTTTTACTATGTGGGTTTTGATTTGCTTAATTGGGGATGATTTGATGGTTTTGAGTTACTAGGTTGTTTGTTCTATTTGGGGTTTAAAGGCGAACCCTAGTGGTATTAATTTCATTTTCTTTGATGGGGAGGTGGATGGGATTTTGATTATAAATAATTATAGATGTGGTTCTGTTAATTGTTACTATTGGGTTAAGATGGCTATATAGATTATTGGACATGGGAAATTGCTTGAAAAGATTTGCCGGAAAGGCAGCCTTTTGGATTAGGTCAGCATGGCAAAGTTCTCACTGAATTAGAGAAAGGACTAGAATAGCCAACATCATCCTGCAAAATTAAGTGGTTGCTTGCGATTTCATATCCATTTTCGAGGTTTACCCTACCTCTTTGAAGTTTTAAGGTTTTACTCTTTGTCTTCAAAGAGAGCATAACATCACAAATAGAGCTTTTGCGTTGATGATGAATTATTTTTCTTCTATTTGAACCATTATTGTGCTTTTAGGGTACGAGTCTACAAGTAGAATTGGTGACGTTTCATGGGCAGGGTGCTTTTGGCTTATTAGAAGATAGGTTGTACACCTATAGTCAACACACTACAACCTCATTCTGAAAATTATTATCAAAGAAATCTCCTTTTCCAAATAATTATTCCGGGTAGGCTGCCATTAGAAGTTGAAGTATTGTAACTGAGATGAATTTTACAATGTTCAAGTTTGTTCTTATAATTTGGGTCAGCCACTATTCGAGGCCGAGCTTTTAATGTATCGATAGCACACGAGCTTGAGCTTGTTAGTGAATGCACGGCTACTTACTTGTGGTGATTTAGTTAAAATATTTGTAAAACGTGATTAGATGAACACAGATTGAGATATATACATTAGTGCATCAAACTTTATTCATATGTAAATTACATACACATACATATTTGAGTTGTTCATGAACATAGACGAATAGCACACTATGCTGTTTAAGGCTCAGTTTATTAATTGTGCTTCAAAATGTTGTTCTTTTGTTTGGTCCATGGAGGACCTTTTGACCAAGTTTGTTAACAATTTATCTGTGAGTATGTAGGCTTTTCGACAGTTGGCCATCACTTGTGTCACATCCACTTGATCATTGACTCCTCTTTCGATTGGTCTTGCAGTGCTGAAAAAAGTGTGTTGGCTTCATCAGGTTTTCAGGCTGATGTGAGGGCCTTACAAAAGCATTTGGAAGCAAGGCACCTGGTAAGGATATGGAAGCTAGATTAAATTGAAAGTTTCTGTTCTTCCCCCTCCTACCCGTCATCCTGCAAATGTCCTCTCTGGACTTCCACCAACAAAAGAGATAATATAATTGGTTGATGCTGTGCTTCCATTCTCCACCGTTAAACCTAACCTAATGCCTGACTTAGTGTGAAATGTATGTTTGCATTGATGTGATGTGATATCCATCCGGGAATCACTAGAGGGCGGTAAGCATTGCAATGATATCTATGATAAGGGGTTGCATTTTGACTTTTTGAGAAGTACGGATATGATATCAAAATATCTTTGACTTGGTACAGCTTCATTGATGTATAGCTTTACAAAATGTTCTTGTTGCGGTTATGTTAAAGAAAATGAATTTTAGTTGGATGATGTGTTCTAATTATAAGGGCTGCAAAGGGCATCTGCAGAGTTCTCTGTTCATTATTTTCAGCTTCAGTTAGGTAGAAAGGGGATCCATATTGGGTGTTTGGAATATTTATGGCGGCCAATGTAGCTTTACAAAATGTTCTTGTTGCAATTATGTTGGAGAAAATGAATTGTAGAATGATGTGTCTTAACTAGAAGTGCTGCATAGGGCATCTGCAGTAGTTCTCTGTTCAATAGTATCAGTTTCTGTTAGGAGGAAGAGCCATATTGTTATTGGAACATATATGGCGGCCAGTAACACATGCCTTTTAAATAATGGCTGAATAACATTTGACATTACTTGTAGAGAGACTGCTTCTGGAGTTCTTGTTCTTTACTGGGTTACATGTAGTTGTGAAAGTCTATTGCGTTAGTTTGGGAGATATTTTTTAAAAAACCTTTTGGCATGTCGTCCTGGTTATGCCACTTAATTCATGTAACTTCTTTTAGCAGTGAAAACAAAGCTGTTATGAAAGGAAGAGGCAGAATTTTAAATGAAACAGATTCAGTATCAAATCGCTTGTAATAAAGGATTCCGTCTTCGAGCAGAAGGGACTTGGAAGTTGGAATAGCAACACTAAGTAAAATGAAAAAAGAGAAAAAGAAAAAAAAAAGATAGCCTAGGTGAAATTCTTTGGTCTTTCTGGTTCAAAGAGAGAGATTGTGCTTCGTGTATAGTTTTTGTCAATGTCCCAAGTTGTATTTTATGTCTTATGTGGATGTACTGACTTCATTGTGTTTGGCTCAAGAATTCAGTATTTGCATTACAAACTGTGGTTTCAGTACCTTTTATTTGCACTACATGGTGTAATTTGCACTTATGTTCATTGTTTAGGTCCCTCATCTCATGTGGAAGGCCTATTGTTAGAAGATGTAAGTTTATGTATTGCTTTGATATGGTAGAATCACATTAGTTGAAAAATCCTGGACTTTTGCTGTTAGTACTTTATGACATCGTGGGATTTATGCATTTCTGTAAATTCTGACTGGTATTTCATAATGATTAGAATATTTTGATCTGGTATTGTAAATTTGATAGCTACTCTGAAATTCCCTTGTCTTGTTTTTGTTTGCACCCAGATCTATCAGCATCAGCACAACAAGCAAATGAGCTGCCCTGGAATGGCTCAACTCCTTTCCAACACTCTCTACTATAAACGTTTCTTCCCGTACTATGCTTTCAATGTTTTGGGTGGCCTTGATAGTGAAGGTAGCTCGCAATATCTTGAAGTCTTTGTTTTCCTGTGTCTTTATGTTCTGTTTCTTACAAACTGCTAGAACAGAAGCAGAGGATGACAATTTCTCCTTCATGTTTGAAATTCAGGCAAGGGTTGTGTTTTCACATATGATGCGGTTGGCTCTTACGAAAAGGTTGGATACAGTTCCCAGGGTTCTGGTGCAAAGCTTATCATGCCTTTCCTGGATAACCAGCTGAAGTCTCCCAGCCCTCTCTTATTACCTGCACTGGTGCGTGTTTCATTTTTGTTGCTTGTAGAATGTTGTTTCCTCCTTCCACTTTCATTTATCCCCTTCTCTTCCTGAGCCTCCCTGTACTGGCTCTCAATACTATGGATGTCTGACATGTGAAAGCCTATGGCATATGCAGGATGCAGTGACCCCGCTATCGGAATTAGAAGCAATAGATTTGGTGAGAACTGCCTTTGCATCTGCAACTGAGAGGGACATTTACACTGTGAGTCTTCTCTTGCCATTTTTGCTTTTTTTTCTGTCATAATTTGAATTTCATAGGATACAATGTGCATACAAGGGCTACCATTCTATCACTATTTAAGTCAAAAGAAAATGTTGTGGATAACAAAAAACATGGATAGTTTAACCATGTATACCAATTTTCACAAAATTCCACTTGTCTCTCATTGACTACTTAAGTCTCCTTTAGCACCAAAAAATAAAATAAAGGAAAATTTCCAATGAGGTTTACTGAAGTATGGCCAAAATATACATAGGTATATCGAGGTTTGAAAATAGTGTCAGGTAAAAATACACACAATAGCTGGTAACTTGATGCTGTGTATATGCCACCTTATATCTGCACCTTGTTGGGAATTGGAATCAGATCCTAGGTTAGCCCTCTTCCCTGGTTTGTACTTTGTAGGAGGGGTGAAAATAAAGGCTCCTGGGCCTCATGTCTGGGTTACCCTTTTTCATCCTTAGTGGCACTAATGTGTGGCTCCAAGCAATCATCGCTCTCGGATTTAAAAAGATACGTGCACCCAGCCCGACATAAGTTAAGTGATATAGCCCAAGAATGCTTATTTGTTAGCGAGACCCAACCCATCATACGGGTAATTATAAGAGGGTGCACCTTCAATTGTTACTCTTAGCTTCGATTTTTACTCCTGCGTGCACCCTTTTAAGCATTGCTGTGCTAGGGCATTGTGTGAGTTGTTTTGTCGTCCGTTTACTGACTGTAATTTTTGTTTCGGCAGGGGGACAAGCTGGAGGTAGTTGTTCTAAACAAGGATGGTATTCGTCGAGAATACATGGAACTTAGGAGAGATTGATTTCTATGTTCCAAGGGTATTGATGTTGCTCTCAATTGGCTTTTATGTTTGAAGAGTGTTGGTGTTGCTGTTGGTGTATACATTAATCTGTTGTCCCCTCAACTGTTTGATGACATGGAAACATGGTCTCCGAGCAACACATACTTAAACATATTGAGAGTAGAAGTTTATGTGAAGAACCAACCCCATATTTCTTGTACCTGTAACTCAGATTGATAAAACTTTTCTAGTTCAGTTGAAGTAACTTTGTTACCTAACTTCAGGGCAATCAAAATTTATATTCCTGTGTTGCACCTATATGCGTCATATCATATCCTCGTATAATCCTCTCTTTGATGTGCAGGACGTAGTTGAATTTGCGTGTTTTTTGTTCAGATGCCAAATTTTGGATTCATCATATCATGTTCTTTGGATCTTACAATGCTCAGTATGATATATTAAACTCATGAATAAGCTATATGCATGATCTATACAAGTATATGATAAAATAGGAAAAATTTCACTTTGGTGCCCTGTGGTTTGGGGTATTCATATTTTAGTGACCTGTATTTTTAATATTCTCACTTTGGTTACCTCTAATTTTGAAATTAATTTCACTTAAGTGTTTTCCGTCAAATCTG
>BSSO01007875.1:0-10604 GCA_030267885.1 Mesembryanthemum crystallinum | reverse complement strand
ACATCCAATTCTCTCTCCTCTTTCCCTCACCCCATAACTCTGACTCTCTCTCCTCCCTCACCATATCCCTCCACGGCTCCACCACCACCCATTACTCTGGCATCATTACCACCTCCCCCTCCCCTCTCCATCCCCCTTCTCTTTCTCTCTCCACCACCACAACCCTCGTTTCTCTCTCCCACCATACCCATCAAAACCACCACCACCACCATCATCACCACAAAACCCTCAATTCCTCATCCTCAACTACCACTAACCATCCTAGATTTGAAATCGAGGTTGCTTTGAACAAATTTGAGAGAAATAGATCCAGGCACCCTGAAGGGAGAAGGAATGGAGACGGCGACGTCGGAGCAGTGGCGTTGAAACATAGGGGAGTGGGCCCGGGACTCTAGGTGGCTTGAGGTGGTGGTAGGCTCGGGAGGGGGTTGGGGCGTTTTGGTTGGTGGTCGATCNAGAGAGGGGAGTGCAGTGAGGGGTTGGGGCTGATGGAAATGAGGAAAGGGAAAGGAAGGCAGGGGAAGGGGAAGGGGTAAAAAGGGTAGTTAAGGTTTAGAATTTTTATTAAAAGAGAAAAATAAATTTTTAATAAAAGTTTCTTATTATTTTTCAGCAAAAAGATAGGGTCTAGACCCTTCTTTGTCACATTTGAAAGGTTGGACCCTTCTTTGTCACAAAGTTGAAAGGTTGAACCCTTCAATTGGTGAAAATTCATATTTTGGGTAGTCATTCCTCTTTTGAGTGACAGTGTCCTGAATCATGGTATATACCTTCTTTGTCACTTTCTGAGTCCATAGCATTGATTGTCTTACTCATCAGGGAACCAATACCAACACAAATACTCATGAATCTATGTTATAATATGATACTATTGTATTTTTTTTTTTTTTTTTTTTTTTTTAATTTTTTTTGTCTTAGCGATTCAATCTTCACTTGGCACTGTCTTTGTTTTCTAACTAATCACATTCTACAGGCCCCCGCTCAAGCTCAGAACTTGAGGGACTCTTTAGCGGAGGCAAAATCTGATATAGTTGTGAAGGTGGTTTAAAAAATTATGTCTCTCTTTCATCAACCTTATTAACTGTTTAGTTGTTATTGCAATCCAGAACTCGCTTGTTAGTAATTGTCCTTGATCTGTGATTATTGCTTTCTGCCTTTCAGATTGGTCTTCGCAAAAGGATCGCGGTCATTTGTGGAGGCACGTGCTGCTGGTTTTACAGAGGAGAATGACACATTAGGTGACATTTGGGAAACTATTTCCGGAAGTGACCTTGTGCTGCTTGCTCAGGTTTGTGTGTTAGCTAATAATATTGTCACTTTCTTATTGACATGCTATCTGATTGTAGATATAGAGTGGACATGGAACCTGTTTTTCATTGTCTTTCTCTTTACTTTTGTTTGTGTGCTGTTGATTTGACTTTACCTTCTCTCTGCTCAGGCTGACAATTAGGAAAAGGTTTTTTCTATATGAAACCAAATAGCATCCTTGGATTGTCCCATGGATTTCTGCTGGGGCACCTGCAATCATTAGGCCAGGATTTTCCCAAGAACTTCAGTGTGATTGCTGTATGCCCCAAGGGAATGGGGCCTTCAGTAGGAGGTTGTATGTTCAGGGTAAAGAGATCAATGGTGCTGGGATTAACGCTAGTTTTGCAGTTCATCAGGTCTAGTTCTTTTCTTTGATTTCCATCTTATCTAATCGATTTCTTGTTAGTACATATTAGAAAGAAATGTATAAAAGATCAATTTGCTTTGTTCAAAAGCTTGATTTTGTTTTGGCCAAAAGTGATTATAACTAGGGGTGTTAGAAGTTAATTATGGAATGGTGTAGGTGTTGTGAAGGGTGAATAATGGTAACAGCGCTGTAGTTCCCTTGGTGGTTATTGAGGTGTTGGCAGCCTCATGAGTGAGGTTGGCAGTTTTGTTGCAAATAATCAAGGATGACATTGTCTGCTGTTGATTGTTTTGAGTTGGAGTGCCTTTGTGCACCTTAGCATGCATAGTGCACATGTTTATATTCTATTACTGCTTTGAGTATGTCCTACTTTTTTCTATGACCTAGAGCCCATTTGACCAAGCTTCTTTTAACTTCTAATTTTCCTTCTCACATGATGTGTCCTTCACCATCCCCTCTTTCTCATCCTCCTACTCAACTTTTTACTCCTAAAAGAAGTTGAAATGAGGCTAAAAGTAAAAGCTTTGATTTGTAGCTTCTACATCTTAAGCCATTTGAACTTGTTAAAAATCAAAAAGTGGATGCGGAGGTGGAGAAGAGGGGTGTTAGAGGAGGGATGTGAGGAGAAAAAGTAAAAGCTGATAGAAGCTTGGCCAACGGGCACTTAGTTTCCAATAGAGTGGGATAGCAGATGGTAGTTGTGTTCAAGCTAGTAATATTATCCTACTAGTTAATAAAGCAGCAACTGCAGAGTTGGAATGAGCGTAAAACGTACATGAAGGCTCATTGATTGCTTGGATATGTTTACGTATATTAAAAACCAACATTATGGACTTAAATACAATATTGGACCATTATTGGACATGGGTACATTTTCAACCTCCCAAGTTTCATATAACTGACATATTGTTCCTATGTTTCCTTTTAACTTGATTGGGAAGGCATTCATGTCTGATATGCTTTTATAAATTTGATTTGATATTTACCAGATGGAGATTTTGAGGAAGAAAGGCATTCATAATCTGAAATAATCAATGAGAGTTTAATCGAGGCAGTAGATTCTTTGAATCCTTTCATGCATGCTCGGGGTGTGTCATTTATGGTTGACAACTGTTCAACTACAGCAAGGCTTGGATCAAGAAAATGGGCACCACGTTTTGATTATAACTTAGACCAGCAAGCCTTGGTAGCAGTTGACAATGGTACTCCTATCAACAAGGACCTGATCAGTAATTTCTTCTCTGATCCTGTACATGGAGCTATCGAAGTCTGTGTCCAACTAGACCTTCTGTGGACATCTCAGTGACTGCGGTGCTGATTTTGTGCGTCCCGAGTTGCACCAAGCTGGTAACTAGACGTTAAGAAAATGATTTGCTCCAGTTGAAGTCGATCTCTGAAGGTTTCATAGTCGTAAACTCATAATAGTTGGTCAGCCCTCAGGCGGGCTCATTTTGGTAAGTTGTAATTCCAGCTTTTGTGTTATAAATAGGAACTAGTTGGATTCTTGTCTGGATTGCAATGCTGAAGATATATAACCGTTTTTCCAAGGTTTTCACTATTGTGCTTCTCCTGTGAAAATTTTATTTTCAGCTCTTTAGGGATTACATTTTTAGGAATGAGTAGGACCAACGTGCGAACAAGCTTAGGCCATGCCTGGAATTTAAGTTGAAAATTTATGATGAGAACCAAATGGTATGGCACCATAGCTGATGTTTTGGCATTTGGCCACAGTCTATAGAGGAAGCACATATCTTGACTTTAATTGCTTTGTAGATGGTAAGGTGTGCCGAAAGTCTTCTCCAGAGTTCAGAGGGCCTACAACTTGAGTTGCGGCAAGGTATTTATGCCCTGTTCAATACAACTGAATGTAGAGGAACTTAACTGAACTGAACTGAACTGAATTAGACTGATTTGATTTGAATAAAACGAAACGAATTGTAGTACGTGAGAAGATAAGTAAGTTGCTGAGTCGAATTGAAGTGAATGCAGAATGACAACGACGAAAAGAATAGGGCCTTAGTCTATTGTGAATATTTGAATGCAAGACCCATCATTATCTAATTCTAGGCCAGAGTAGGTTATCATGAGTAGGAGTGTAGGACTGTATGAGAATGACATAATACACCCTTAAATACACTCTGGTTTCTCATGTTGGTGTCATTATAATTTTGTCTTTTGTTTTTATCTGTTATATTACTTTTCTTTTCCTCTTTTTTCTTGCTTTTCTTAATTGACGTTAAATACATTTAATATCAGCAGCTAAAAGTAAAGCATTCAACAAATTTTACCAGCTATAACAGGTCAATGGCACTTAGAATTGATTAAGAACTTAATGAACAGAAAAAAAACTGTTTTCATGAACCACTTTTGAAATTTAACAAATCAAAAGGGACCAGTTTATTTATCATCACTCAACAAGGGAAAAGAATTCCCAAATGGGATGAAGTCACTACATCATATCATATCATGAAGTAACCAAGGCCTGGACAAGATGAAAAATATAAAAGGCCCAGATGACAAAACAAGTACCATATTGGAGGGGTTCTATACAGTGTATTTATAGCTAGATTTACCTATCTCTAAGAAAAAAAAAACCCAAAAAAAGTGGTAATGTAAAGAAACAAAAACTATCAAACATATTTTTCAGCAACCAGCAACAACCTCAGTAACAGACTGAGGGAAACCATCTAACAAGCAATCAATAGGAGGGATAGTCAAGGTCTCTTGAATCCCATAAGCATTCCAACAAAAGGGATTATCCACAAGTACCCCTTGAGAGGGCAAGAGTTCCACCTCTGACATGGTTATGTTAGTGCAAGGGATACTGTCACTGCAAGCAAAGTGAATAGGGGCACTTCTGACATTGTTGTAAGTGCCCTTAATGTTCTTGTAGGACACCCCTGAGAGGTAAACGGCCGAGGTGTCGTTTCGACACCCCTTGGTCATGCAGTAATACTGGTCTATCAATATGCAGTTGGTGGTGTTCTCCATTTGAATGTCCTCGAATAATATGTTTGAAACTGAGCCTGACCCTCCTTGCCATGTCTTGATCCTCACCCCGTTGTCTGAGTTCTTGATCAAGGCGCCTCGGACTGTTATGTTTGAGACACATGCCTGTGTGTTGTGGACTCCTAGACTCCCAATACTGAGGAGGAGAGATCAGAAGAATTTGGTTAGATTCAGTTTGTATTGCTTTCAGAAATTTTAACCAAGCTTGTTGAAGATGAATTGCTAATAGGTAACTCCTTATGAAGAATGGACTTAACTGCAGTTTTTATGAATTTAAAATACCTTTGAAGTTTGACTCCTTTGGTAAAGAAACTCCCAGTTCAACCACTTTAGAAGAAAAACTCCCTATTCATTTCCGTTGAAAGAAAAGCTCCCTATTCAACTCCTATAATTAACATTAATAAACAACGATGTCGCATCACACCTTCACCTGAGCATCTCTCCAATAGATCATACTATTTCTTGCAAACCTTGGATGACCTTAGCACATACTCTAAATGCACACTACCACCTACTCTCTTGATCTCTCCTCAAATCCTTACATATCCCTATGCCTTCCCCTTCTTTTCTTTCACTTTAGGTTGTATTGACACGTACATTAAAACAAATAGACCTGGCAAAAGTTCACTTGACCTCTACCAAACCCGAAACCGAAAAACACTAAACATTATTACCCGAAGTATTGGCTTGACTCGAACATCGACTTGTACCAAATCCGACCTAATCGGCCAATTTGCTAGGTCTAATCACAACACATACACATTGAGAAGCACTATTTACAATGTTTGACAAGTCATAATGTGTCAGAGATGCGTGTTATATAATATTTGGTACACATGACTTGACACATATCCACAATGTCCATGCTTCCTTGCTTTCACCTTAAGTTGCTACCTTTCCTTTTCCACTCTGTTTATCAGCCGTAAAATTAAGCATCCTAAAGAAACAGTGAACCTTTAATTTGCTAGAAACTGTAACATAAGAGAAAGACTAGTTAAAAAAAACCTATCAGTTAATTTAAGGGATAGATTATTACTTCACCAACATTACATTAGACCAAACACATGCCAAACAGAGACAACCCAAAAGGTCACTTTCTTTTAACTTCGTTAAGGACAATGACAAGAGTAAATTTATTCATAGAGCTTGAGTGTTCACAATCATTCACCTGATCCCGTGACTATGGTCACATACTACCCCTTGTATGTCCACATCTGTACAACCAGGTCCTATGGATATACAATCATCCCCTGTAGATTAAAATAAAAACACAAATCATCAGTATAGATACGTACGTGTTTATATATATAAATAACGTAACTGAAAACTCAACTATAGATAAAATTATAATTAAGTCGTTTTTACAAAGGACAAAAAGCTCCTTCTAGCGACAAATTGATAACACGACGTTGCCTTGCCCGCTTGTCATGTGTACACCCTAAGTTCAACTCCAAGGTTGTTATGCCCTCATGTAAGCGGGCGTGGGAATGGTTTCTTTTGATTGGGGAGGGCAAAACGGGATTCGTATGGTTTAGGATTAGACATAACACTTCCGTACATTTTATTTTGTCGTTTTATTTTCACTATGTAGTTGTAGTTCGTACATATTTTTGAACCGGTAAGATATTATTTTCAAGCAGAAAGTTACATATAGGGATAAGATAGTATGAGCCAAATTAAGTTGAGTTGAGGGTGTACCATTAGCTATCATGGAATTATAGATGCCAACACTCTTAGTATTCTCCACATGGATCCCATCAGTGTTGGGGCTGTATTGAGGGGAATTGATTTGCAGCTTGTCTATAAGCACCCCTTCACATCCGTCAAACTTTATGTGAAATTGAGGGCTGTTTTGGATTCTTAATCCACTCATCCTCACATTGTTGCTCAAGAAGAACCTAATCATCTGTTATAAAAAAAAAAAAATAATAATAATAATAATTTTAAAAATATTCATCACAGAACATGTACTATATAGTACTATACTATATATATACTCCTACTATATAAACATGCAAGAATGAACATTAAAGTTAAAGCTATAATATTGTTCACTTACTGCTGGGCTATCGCATGGTCCTGGCAATGTTGTTCCATTTGGACCCTGTAAAAGTTAAAAATCAAATTAGTTCATCCAAAAACATACTCATGAATTAGTAAGTTGAATTGTAGGGTACAAGATATAATAGTTATAGGGTATAAGAAATTAGTATACCCTGTGAGGTTTACAAGGAAGCTCCCACCATTGCTCACCATTGCCTTCAATGGTTCCAGTTCCATTTAGAGTCATACCATCTAAGCGGTAGAAAACTAGCCATTGCCTCTTGCTGTCTGATTCCGGCCAGCAATCCGGCCCATCAGGTGGCATTAGGATCCCGTCGATCTGCATTGGAAATTAAAAACAGCTATTATAGACTGCATTATCCTGCTTTTACCCATCAGCTTAAACTTTTCAATGTTATTCACCTGGAATACGAGTCCGGGCTGACAAGGCCCGGAAAAGATAGTGGAGGTGATCATGAATTTTCCCCTAGAAGGGGCTAGTAAGACGGCAGATTCCACTGCGCAGGCCGCCTTCCAAGCTGCCCTGAATGCGGCAGTGTCATCATTCGAGCCATCCCCGACCGCTCCATAGTCGGTGACGTCGAAAATGCAGGGCCCATCTTGGGCCGGGCTCGGGGTTGGGTACGGGTCGGGTCGAACAAAGGAGGGAGGATGAGAAGAAGGGGGTTGGTGATCATCTTCAGGGGCAGGGCTATAAGCAGGGGAACCTCCTCTGCCTTTGTGAAAGTGAGCTCTTCCTTGTACTAATTTACCCACATTTTGAGAGCCAAGAAATGAAACCAATACAACAAGTGTAAGCAAGTTAGAATGCTTCATTGTTTAGAAGTATTTCTTTTGTACAATGTGAGAAGAACTTGACCAATCAAGTGACTAAAAAACTCACCAAAAGGAAGTTTTTTTTTTAAAGAAAAGAGAGGGATGCTATAGCAAATGGTAATGAACCAAATTCAAGAAGCAAAGGCAGAGATTTATACTAGGAATGATCAAAGGGGAGGAAATAACAGTGACACAAGAGGAGTAACAGGTGGCAGGTTTTGGTTGATCAAAGATCTTTAGGATTGCAGTTGGAGGTTTTTTTTGTTTTGTTAATAATAATAAAGAATGAAGGCAGGTTCAGGCTCTTTTCCAAGGAGGTTATTTTCTGTGGCTAAATTTGGCACTATGTTATTTGTTGCTATTAACTGAATCTCACCACCAACTTTTTCTTCATCTCTCTCTCTCTCTCTCTCTCTCTCTCTCTCTAACTGTGAACATGTTATTTGTTTCTGTTACATGTTTTGTGGCTCACAAACCTCCAATCTACTGCTTACAATGCCTCACTTTCCACTTCAGTTAAAAAATACTAAAATCAATATAGTATCTTTTTCTCTTTTTCCCTTTGTTAAAGCTTTTGAATGTGATTTCAGTACTGCTCAACAGTTTCTCAGCCTGTGAATTGGTTAATCTTGTTATGTTATGACTTAAAATGCTTCTTTACATTGAAAGCTCCTATGCAGAGTAGATTGTAGGTAGGGATACAAAAAACTACCTAAACTAGATTGTTTAGTTTCCTGATCAAATTACTACACTAAATAGTGGAGCCTGAATAAGAAGAGTAGCAGCTTCCTAATCCTATATTGCCTCTATGAGGATCCTCACTATGAGTTACTATCTACTAGGTATGAATCTTTGAGCCACTTTCGATGTCAACAATCCGAAATTTGTTGGTAGGTGAATGCCAATGTAACGATATTGTAAATGATTTTGCAAAGCGAAAAATAGAGGGAGTGGAACTGCTACTCTTTAATGGTAGCTTATACTATACTTATAATAGACACAGTTATAAAAATTGATGTGACTTGTTATTGGTCAGGAGAAATCTTGTTGGGAAAAACTTGGAAAAGTTTGGGCAACTCTTATGATCAAGTATCATTTTGGTAAATCTATTTATTTTTGATTTGTCCAGAGTAGTACACAGGTTTATGAAACTAGAGTGATCTAGTTTCTTTTTACATAACCTTGCCAAGTAATAGGCATGGTAATTGCTACTCAAAAGATGAGTAGATTGTAAATTGACTGGAGATAGCTTTCAAAACTTCTGCTCAATATCTACTTTCAACTTTTTACCTTTCAATCCACTTGCATTGTCAATTGTTACAGATGCAGCCTCACACACAAAGATGCAAATACATTGAAAAGAACCAATATGATTGTTAGTTGTATCATCACATCTACATGACCATATACATTTAGAGCTTGATCATTATAATATATTTGCCCTCTACTATTTAGTTAATTAGCATTTTTTTTAACTACTACCTCTTTTTAAAATAGTTTTATTATTTATTAGGAGTCCTTAAGCTAATCTTGCTACGAGGTGAAGTACTTTGTTGTATGGGCTTAAGAGCTTCACCGGAGTTTTTGGCTTTATAGAAGTATTTTGATAAACATATTGGTGTACAACGCTTCTCCTACTCAATTTTATATTGTGTTTATGAGCATAGGTTGAAATGGGTTCCTTTTATGATAAAATGAACTCAAGTATTGAAAATAAAGAGAGTCTACTAGCAATAAATAACAACACTAATCCTATACTCATTGTGTTATCATATAATCCTTATCTTTAGCTATAAATCTAAATTAAACGTTTTTCCGGATTGTTGAAATTTCAACTCTGCATAAGCCGTACCCAATATATCTACAATCTCAACCACATACCAAGATGTAACCTCCTCATCACACACTTCATAGTCAATCAATTGATAATAATAATAATAATACATGATCTAATAATCCTAACTCATTGAACATTATTTCTTGTGATCTCAATAACGTCTTGTTCCTCATTGCATGTGACAAAAAAAGATGAAGATAAAGGTACATATATAAAGGTTGGAGAACTCCATAGCCAACCTTGACATTATTGATGAGGAAAAAGATCAAAAGAAAGAATAAGTAGCAAGCAATGCAATGAGGTAGCTAGTATTGTTGTGAGTGGTGTGAGTTGATGTCAAAGGGGGCACAAATTAGCTTAAGGCTAATAGCTAAAATAAACAACAACAAAGAGTCTCGTGACTGTTTTTTGTTTTATAGCCTCTTGTGGTTGTAGAAAAATATTATGACTCGTTGCTGCTGGGAAAGACTTTAAGAGAGAGAAACTTTAGAGAGAGAAAGAGATGAGACAACAGAATTAGTCGGTTCACGGGTGTGCATGGGATGCGAATCATCCCTCCCATGACAAGAAAATTCAAGAGAATTGCTAATCAATAATGCTTGGTTCATATAAAATTCTTGTGTAAGCAAAGCATTGACTCATTACTAGGGTTAATTAATTAATCTGTCGGGACTGTTGGTATAGATCGAGTTGGTTTGGTTTTCGGATTATCTGATACTATTCTTTGGGTTTCGGATCTAGTGATTAATGTTGTTGAGACCAATATTTTGGGGTGGGATTTGGGTCAATTTTGGATCGAGTTAAATTTTAGGAAAATTTCACTTTGGTGTCCCGAGATTTGGCATAATCGTTTTTTGGTTACATATATTTTTAATATTCTCACTTTGGTGCCCTATAAATTGCAAACTAGTTTCACTTTACTTCATTCCGTTAGATCCGTCAAAAAATCTGTTAAAATGATGACGCGGCACCATTATTTTTAGGAAAATTGGCCGTAAATAATCACAACTTTGGCCGTTCGGCCAATAATAATCCCAACTTTACGTATCTCCCAGAATAATCCCAACTTTCACCCCGTCTGCCCATATTGGTCCCAGTTGAGACGACGTTAAGTCTCTGTTACAAATCACGTGAGGGGATGGTTTTTGGTTGCAAATTAGCGCGAGAATTAGCTGTAAACCCCCCACCCTTTAATGTTCTGAC
>BSSO01007874.1:0-10604 GCA_030267885.1 Mesembryanthemum crystallinum | reverse complement strand
AACAAGGGGGGTTGGTTATGGCCAAAGTAACTTATAAGGGGGTTCCCCACAAAAAAAATTATATAAGGGGGTTTTTTACAAAAAGTGTATTATATAAGGGGGTTCCCCGCAAAAAATCCAAAAAAATAAAAAAATAAACACATTGGAACATTGAACTTTTTGTTGTTGTTGTTGTTGTTGTTGTATGGCGCGTAACTACCATTCAACTATTTTTTAGTATAAGCTTTGGCCCCCTACCCTTAAAATCCTAGCTTCGCCCCTGTGTATGAATGTAAAGGGTACAATGAATCATGCAAATTTAGGTAAATGAGCTTTTTAACTTTTAAATTTGCCCTTATATTGAGTTGAAATGTTGTTGCGGTGGCAAATTTAAGGGCCAAATTTTTTATCATAAACTTTAAACTCACATGAACTTACTAATGAACATTTTAACTGGCAAACCATAAATAATGTCATGGGTGGGACACATGCACAAGTTTGAGAGTACGTTTTGAATATCAAGAAACACGTTGGCCACCAAGTCGAAAAGTCAATGACCCTGGGCACCAATTGGAATTTTTCATATTTCAACTTACACCTTCTTAATAGGTCCCTAGTGTAGTTGCCAGTATAAGAACCCTTAAATACGAACACAATAGTGGAAATATTGTTTAATGGTTCTTAGAATGACGTTTTGTTGTGTAAAAATGCTTTGCGCAAAATTTGCATTCAAATACGAGGGATTGATAGATGTTGACTTTCGCTGCTGCTCGGGTCAGAAATTACATAGATAGTAGACAATCGTATTTTGCTTGCTCTCTCGTATTCTCATAGGATGAAGGAAAAGAAAGGTTGGAAGGAGTGGACCCTTGGGTAACTGATGGCTTTGAGACATCATCTTTTTGACTTCGACCGATTGCTCGGTTCACTTGAGCGGGAGTGACTCTCAAGCTTTGAAAATCCAAATATGAAGACAATATTAAAAACGTCACGACCAAGTATTAGGAAAACAAATTAGAATCAATTTTTGTAAAACAACCTATAACATCAAATCTAAAAAGAAGGGACATTAAGTCATTGTGCCTCCAATTTCAATTGAGGAAAGATGACTTTAATGACCCAAAACCAAAAACATGAGTTCGGGGGTATGGATACGAGTTGGGAAAGTGTTAGATACCGAACTGCACTCATTGAAGACAACAATGATCTCCCTAGTAGTTTGATCTTGAATAGAATAGTGGGAAATTCCAATTAGCGCCCTTGTGGTATTGACTTTTCTAGCAAAAGCCCTTTTTTTCTTTCTTTTTTTAAATTCAAACGGTACCCTCAAACTTGTTCATTTGTCCAATCCATGACATTATCTATGGTTTTTCGTCAGTATTTTTCATTAGTTAGGCCACGTGAGTGTAATTAATGCGATCTTGAATTTAATGTCTTAAAAAATACAGCCCTTAAATTTGCATCCAAAAACATCTTTAAGCTCAATTTAAGGATAAATTTTAAAAGTTGAAAAGTCAAAAGTTGTGTTTGGAGGCAAATATAGGGGTTGAATTTTTTTTTTAGCATTAAAATTAAGCTCACAGTACACTCACATGATCCAACTAACGGAAAATTTTGACCGAAAAGTATAAATAATGTTACGAACTAGACAAATGCATAAGGTTGAGGGTACGATTTGAATTAAGGAAGAAAAATTTTAGGCACCAATTGGGGAAAAAATAAAATAATATAAGAGCACTATTTGGAATTTCACTAAAATAAAATTAAATCAACATGGTTTTTAACAACATCAATTTGCCGAAGTCCTAGATTTAACTATGTGGGTTGGAATAAATCAAGAGTTATTCAAAGATAGCCAATTTGCATGCTTTAGAGCAATTTACGTGTGAAAATAAGCATAAAGATTAAATCTTTGAATAATAAAGCAAAGTTAAAATTTTTAGTGATCACTTGGCATGGTTTAAGATTGAATTCGTATAAACATTAATGTTTGCATATAAAATAAACATATAAAGATTATGAACAATGACAAATAGTTCAACCATGATCAAAAAAATAAGTAAACCATCATCAAAATGCAAAAGTAACAAAAGAAATTAAAATGAATTTAGTAAATGACTCTCATGTAGCATAACTGAATTATTTGAGGAACTTAAAAGAAGAAAATAGAGAGAGAATTGATTTCGTTGCCAATACACCCAAAATATGGAAAGGAGAAATAGGAAAGTCTTGGTGTCAGTACTCCAAAGACCTGATGTAACTGAATGATGGGTAGAAGAGCTGTACTTATAGCTCTAGGCTAGGATTTAGGGTTCCCTTTATGGGCTCTTAATTATTAATATGAACCGTTGGATTAAAATGGTAGGCAATAATCCAATTATTTAATTGTTTGAATCGTCGTAAACACACAAACCCACACAACAATAGGAAGGTTATTTTTGGCAATTTTCAGCTACCTTTTCAGTTTCAGCTACCATTCAAGTACCTTTCAGCTATTAGCTAATTTTTAGTATTCTCTAGCTACCAAACAATATATCTCATTATTTTCAACTTTCAAATTTCTTCTTGCAGCTAATTTTGAGAAGGTATCCTTACAAGATTTTAACTTCTAGTAGTTTTTCAGCTAGTTTGCCACTATTTCATAGCAACATCTAACTATCTTTTTAACACCTGATCTAATTTATTAGTTAGCTTATTTGCTAGTTGCGCCAAACATAGCCANAAAAAAATCAAACGACAAATTCGCTAGCTGAGATTGAAATTACATCGTATTGATATTGTCCAGCCATGTGCAGCATACGAGTGGCATAAACCTTTTTCTTTAAGAAATAACAACTTTGCTATTAAAGGTTCTTGAAGCTCATTTTGCTCATAACTTTCAACTGGATGTCTAAATGGGATGAATCAAGCATCTTTGAAAAGTTTATGATGAATACTTTTGTTTGAGCTCAATATTGAATGGTTTTTTTTTTTTTTCTTTTTTGTCAAGCTACAAAGGGTTAAAGACCAAACAAAGTTTAGCGGGTGGAGGTTTTTGAGCACCAAGGTTCTCTCTTGTGATCATTATTGTTATGCATCTTCCTACGGTGTAATAAATTAGGGGGATACACTAACAGGTGTCTACAGGTATACTTAAAGAATATGCACATTATCAAGTGATTCAATATGATCTTCTCATTGGATCATGATTATCCTTTGTTCTTAACCTAACACATGAAAATAAATTTATTACATTAAATTCATGGCATGCGAATAGCCATTTCAAATTTTTTTCTCATTAACTATTTTGTAAGCTACAGCTTTGTTCTATTTTATAAATAAAATATTAATGGATTTGGAACCCCTTGTATATAGGCGTTTTTTGCATTTGTTCAATACACATTTAAATGTCTTCCACATTTACATAATTTTATGAATCGTGTAGATAAAAATAGAGGGAAAGCTATCTTGTTCTTCAATGTGAAAAGTATTGCAATAATGATAATATTTAACAGATGGATATGTATGCTATGTGATTTTTAGCTGCAATTTACTAAATTGGGGTCAAACTGCAAAAAAAGAAGTCATTAATAAAAATAAAAATAATAATAATAATATTACATTTGTTTCGCAATATAGGGTCTATTGATTTTTTCAGACTTTGTGACCACACTTTGACCTTTAATATATTTCTTATATAATTATCAAAAATTATACTCCCTCCGTCTCTCCATAACGTATACATTGTATTGTATACATTACAATTAAGGAGAATGTGTGCAACCTCTGATTTCTCATTTTGCCCTTCAATTTGGATTGTTTATTAGAATAAGGGGTGTGTTTGGGGTACTTGAGTGTTTAACTTTAAACCATCAAATCAAAATCAAATCCCACTTGTGAAGAAGAGAGAGAATGTAATATAACAAGCCAACCCAAATGTGTTAGTGGGAGAGTAAGAGAGAGAATGAGTGGGTTATTAAAATATTATTTAAAAGTTTTGATGCATAGAGTGAGAATATTATTAAAATAGAAAAATAAATTGATAGTGGGGATAAAGGGGGGTTACTTATGTCTTTTTTGGTGATGAATAGTACAATGTATATGTTTGAGTGGTATAATGATATGCAAACAATGTCTACGCTTGAGTTGGATAAAGGGATTAGTAATTAACTTTATGAAAGTAATTTAATTTTATTAATCTATTGATATCACTTTTTATATTGTAAATCAATATAGCATTTTATGAATTAGTGACCAAAACTGAAAAAATTGATGCTCGAAAATAGAGGAGGTCCTATATTGTGAAGCGGAAGGAGTAATAGATTTGCTAAAGTTTTAACGAATAGATAGAATAGACCCCAATTGAAAATACAAGAAGTAGTAGAGTGCAAAATGGGCCATGTAATTTTGGAAGACAGTATGCTTCCATAAATAGCTTGAACATTTTAGTAAAATGTATGTAGGCAGGAATGAGATACAGATTGTATTGGTAATAAAATGAAGTTGTAGCCCAATAATGAAAAAGAAAATATGTAGAAGGGATGAATCTGACCTTTCATCTATCAAATTCAACAACTCCTTCACTTTAAAATGTGTTAGTGCACCAGTTGTCTCAAAGGGCTAAGGGCATCAAAATCAAACCAATTGAAAAGGAGAAGACAGATGAAAACAAGTTAAAAGGCCTTCAGAAAAATCAAGATTGATAGTAGCAATTTCCAAGCAGCCTATATGCTGATAAACCCTCCAATTGTGGAGGCTTAATGTCATGGAGAGTAGGTGGTGGTACATTTGTTACATTCGATACCAGGTGAGCTTATCATCTCTCCCACTTCTTGTTTTTCATTTTCCTATTCTTCTATTATTTTTCAACTTTTTCCCCTTTTGGTGGTTTTTAACTCATCATTATTATGTGGACAAGTATCACATGGAGAATGGTCAATTTGAACCGTTGCAAAAAAACAACCTTGACTTTTGCCTAGATCTGGGATATACAACTATTTCAAAATGTATTTTTTCTGTTTTTATTTAATTTGGCCCTTTCCCCTTTTCCGCCACTAAGTAAAAAACCTAGGAATTTCTGTCTTCCTTATATATTTCATTTTATATATATTTTATTATTTAGGGTTGGAGTTGGAGCATGGCGACCTCGAAGGAAGCCCTAATTCAGACTCTGGAATCCATTATCACTGAGCTCGAACAAGAAGTAAAAATCACCTATCTCTCTTATTAATCGATCTATTCTATTTTGTTTTATCTAGATTTGATGATTTTTGTCATTTAACACATTCAAATATAATGCGATGTTGTTTAATTTTTTAGATTTAGTTTGTTTTACTACGTCTTGCCTTGAGTACAAAGTATCACTAATTTCTGATTTTTTTTTTTTTTTTTTTGGAATTTCTCAAATTACTTTGAGGTCAGATCACAAGAAAGAGTGAAATCAATATAAAATTTGTTACCAAATCATCTTTTGATCATGCGTTTTGGGAGAAAATATATGTCACTCACTAATATATATGACGTTGTAAATTACCGCTCGATCCTAACTTCTTAACTAGAATGTTGGTCAAAAATCGCAATTTATTTTTTATTTTTTCCATATTAATTTTTTTATTTTTAATTATGTTGAACATTTTAAGGTTTAGTTCCTTAGATTTTGTTTCTAAGCTTTCAAAGATGTATAAATTCTACATTTATATCTATTTGATGCCGTTACCAACAACAAAAGTAATTATCCTTGAATAAATTTAAGGAATATATTTATCCCTTGTTTATAACCTTTCAAAAATATACAGATTTTACATATATACTACCATATTTTGACAATAAAAATGTTGCGAATTATATGCGATAACCTCTAATTACATTATAAAAGGTTTATGAAATTTGATTTAATATGTGATTCACTTGAAAGTAGATTACTAATAAGTACTGAAAAAAATGCAAGTACCTAATTTGTATTTTGACATGATAGAAATAGAAGTATCTAACTAAAAGTACTATGAATTTTCTTTTTTTGGGAATGAAGAATTTGTAACTATATAATGTTACAAATTTAAGGTATCTATAGATTCGTTGAACTTGGATTGGATTGTTGGATGTGTTATGCAATAGAGCATACAGTAAAGTTAGTAATTTGACTAATACAACAACTAATACAATATTGGGTATTTAGTAAAGTAGCAATTCAAAATGGAAGTTAGTCATTGAGAACTCTAGCTAAATTGGCTTTTGATGTAGTTTTTTTTACTGGTTGGGTAGTATTTTACATCACATTGTAACTGCTAACCCAAACATTGCATATTATAGAATATTACTCACTCCGTGCCATACTTACGTTTCCAAACTATCAAAAAATTTGTTCCACACTTACATTTCTAAACCAAATAAATCCCTATAACCTCCCTGTACTACCCCTCCACTATCTCCAAAATACAATGAAAAAATTCCCCTTTCTCTCTCCAATCACTGTCTCTCTATCTCCAATCACTCTCTCTCCAATCACCCACTGCCCCATATTTTTTTAATTCTCTACCAAGGGCACTTTGGGCTGAATTTCTCTCCTTAATGATTTGGAAACGTAAGTATGGGACGAAAGGAGTATATTTTGAAGAAACACACGACGAATAATTTCCTAAACCGGTAATGACTATCAAAATAATATAGCTATTATAAATGTTAAGATAGATAATAACTTCTACAACAATAGAGTTTACTAAGGAGGGTCATTAATGATATTGTATGTGTGTCTGCACTCTACAGGGCTCAGTGGACAAATATTTCAGAATGTCGGAGCAGCTAAAGGATGTGAATGGCCCTTACTTTTTTGTCAACTTACTCCCCACATTCATAAATGATACCCGTAACTCGCTAAGAGAATTGGCCGGACTTCTGTATGGCTTCATACTTTATTTTATTGAATATTCTTTTTAGGGTTACTTAAGATAATTATTTATGATTCTCATGCTACATATTGTCTTCCACTTAATTAGTTGAGAATGATTGATAAACTGCAGGGAGCAAGTCCCAGTTAATTTCCATGCTATCGATCAAGTTGCTATCAAACTCAAAGGAAGTACTTCATGGTAATTTTCTACTATTCCCAAAGGTCTATTATCCTCTATATAGATTCTTTAAGTGATTGAGTAAATGATGAAAACAAGTGGAAGGAAATACAAATTTTTTATGGTTGATGTGATAAGAGTGATTCATGTATCTCATTAAAAGATATTGTACAAAAGAATTTAGATGTTGATTGATAGATTAGACGAAAATTGGAATTAAATAATCCAACTTTTAGCACATCATTAATAATCCCAATTTCGTTATTTGTCTCTACAAATATATCAATTCTTAAGTTTAGTGCATCTCGTGCACTCAATTTAACTAGATTTAATTTTCCCTCCATTAGTTGCCCACGTGTCAATGAAAAAGAGTAGTACCGCAAATATTTTAGTTGTCATTACTAACTACAGCTATCTCTTTAATTTCCCAACCCCACACCCACCTTTAAAGACGACCCTCCTCCCCTATCCTCAATCCAACAGGCCGGGACGACTATACATGGATGTCTACAAAATCATATCGCATCGCTTTTGCCACAATTTCCCTATTCTTCCAAGGGGACACCCATGCCGTAGGCCACTAACTTAAGGGGCTGCACCAACCACCCCAATGCCTCATGACCATTTAAATGTAACTTCAATGCCAAAAATACCTATATAAACACCTTCACACACAAGAACATCAAATTAATGAAATCTCCACCTTAACGCACATTTGATACACTAATCAAGTGGTATACAATCAATCCTCCAATGTATTCATTGATACCCACCAGTTACTATAAAATTATAAAAAGTCAAAGAATGGTTTAACTTAGTAATCATAAGCGGCTTCATTGGCACATCTGGCATGTTATTATTATCCCAACCTTCTTCAAGACCTTGCACTTAACAACCCTACCTTGAATATAATGATACTCAATGTTTATGTTAACCTATAAAAGAATTCATAATCTTTACAATGTAAATAGTGCTTTGGTTATCACTAAGCATGTCTGGGGCCCCATGACAAAACCCAAACTCATAAACTAACCCTCTAAGCCATGAAACATATTTGAAACCTTACATCAGCGCACACCTTGAATTCCACATGTATTGTATACAAGGTCATAACCTATTGGAACCCTGGATCCCCGACTAAAATGCTCGATCCACCAAAAACTTAACAGAGAAAAAGCATAGCCTATTGTGCACATTTGGTCGTCAAGAGCACCACCATAATCCAATCAATTTACCACAATTTCTTTTAAAATGAATGAAAACCAATGATGTACCCCACAAACAACGCAAGATCAAAATGTTCCAATGATCTTTTTTTGAGATTTGCCATGTATCAACGCACCACACTCAATGCTTGCGAAAAACTCGGAGGATTGTATACCATAACATACATGATGCTACCAATTGCGTTTGCATATAAAACTTGTGCCATGAAATCCTTATCAACTTTGGACATGGAAGAATCCAAGATAAAAACATATGCCGAGGGATTACTCAATGACTTGGTATCCTTTAATGTGAACCTTTCATACACCTTGTTCACATACATCTATAGTGACTCATACAACTATTTATTCATCATGTCTCATATTTATCTTACTCAAAATTTCTTTGCTGAACAAAGTCCTTTATCTCAAATGCGGTCTTGGACATCTTTCTCACTTCAATCACATGGGACATATCTTTTGTTGCCCACAACATGTCATCAACATATAACACATAATACAACAAAGAGGCATCATCAACCTTCTTCAAATAAACGCCAGCTATCAAACTCTTTTCAATAGAAACCATTTTTAATCATAAAAGAATCAAAGATATTGCCCATTGTGAAGATGAATACTTGAATCTGTAAAAAAGGTCGTCTGACCGTCTAATTGCTTCTAACTCAAAGTCGTACATACATGGAAACTAGTGCAATTATAACTCAAATGGAGGTGTATCCGACGTCAGTAAAGAAAACTATTTCCTAGAAGATTCTCAAAATTTGAACATTTATGAGTTATAACACAAGCCTTACAACAAGAAAGCTCAACTCACAAGATCCCTTCCTCTTACTTGCACACGCACTTGTAATCATTAATCTTCTTGACCGTTGGAGATGGTACAATATTCATAATGGAATCCTTCATATGAGACTTCATGTTTTCCTCCATTGCAACACACCATTAAGTCGCCTCCTTACTTGTCTTGTCCTTCGAGTGTGATAACAAGACCTACATATTAGGTGTCTTGGCAAGAACAAGTGCATAAGCCATCATTTCCTCTAAAATATATCCAGTAGGTAGTTTGATTTCCCTATATGCCCTATGACGAGAAAGTCTACTTTGCACCACATGTTGCATGGGCTCCTCCTCCTATGAGTAAAGGTAGGACACTCTTTTGTTGACTTACCTTTATCACTATAATCCCAATCAAATCCCACCTAAACTAAATCTCTATTCTCCAATTTCTTCTTAAGCTCCTTCGTGGAGGACGAATTTTCTAAAGAATAATCATCCTATTAAATGACACATTTTAGTATGTGGTGACCCATACCTCGTATCAGTTCACTATGAATATATATCCTAAGAAAGATGCATTTACTACCTCTATGCTCAAGATTATTGCAACCATTCACCTAAAAGTAGGCCGAACACAAAATATCAAATTGGTGTAGTCTAGTATGCCAATTTCCTGACCAACATTCCCACCATGTACACCACTTCGACCTAAAACTCTTCACCTAACCCCCCCATGTGAAAGCATACAATTAGATATCTCATCAATAAGATTTTTATTCATCATATCAACAACTTCTGTTTTGTTGAGCTCTGCCTACACAAGTGGTGTCCAATATTGTCTTACTCACAAAAGTCACTTGGTTTATCTTCTTCTTCTTCTTCTTTTTTTTTTTTTTTTTTTTTGGGAAAAAACAGAAAAAGTGTGCATTTCTATTAGTAGGTAGATAATAGCCTTAGAGCTACACACTAATACCACGGGGCCCATGAGAGCCCTACACACCTAGCATGAAGAAAACATACTTTCATTTTAATCTATATACCCCCATCTTATACTCTTAGCTAACTGGTCTATTTCTCAAATTTTCTCCTTAACAGTTTGACAATTTGCAAAGACAACTAGAGCTTCAATAAAGTGGCCTAGTTGATGAAATACGCTCCATTCTACAAAGCTTGAAGCCTAAACACCCAAATTAGTAGAAATATCCATTTTTGTCTCCTGTAAGCACTAAAAAAGAACATAAAGCTTGAAATCGCTCTAGAAACCCCTTTTCTACTATCACCTAGTCCCTTGAATTATATGAAAGGAGATTAAGTTCCGTGGTCAAAACTAGCATTCTCCTAGATACCTCCTGCATCACCACCTTTCTCCTCAGTAATTCCCTGAATCTTATTCATATATTCATTTCTGTTGTGGATGCCACTGTCTATTGCGTTGGTTTCATTATTTGATAGATCGAATATGATCTGAAGAACTTGTTATTTCACATCTTCTATCAATCACCAAAGGGAAACCGAGATCCTGTACTTTTTTCTCTTTAGTCTTCCATCCCCCCCCCCCCCATGTTAATAACATGCATTC
>BSSO01007873.1:0-10605 GCA_030267885.1 Mesembryanthemum crystallinum | reverse complement strand
GGGAAAGGGTTAAGCCCAAGTAATGGATTGGATTACTAGTACCATCCAACCAAACAGTTTGTAAGGGAATCTGTTTCTTGATTCCATTACTAGGCCCAAAATACTCTGAACCAAACGGGGCCTAAAACTCGCTAATAATTAGCTGTAAGAACAACCAGTTTTCATTCATATGCCGACACCTTTCCTTATCACTTAGAATTGGTGTATCTTCAATAGACAACATTGCTTTTTCATTTTGTACATTAGAGTTCTCCTCACCGCTCATAATTGGTGTTTTAATGTTGGAAGATCGAAATGTTCAAAAAGAATACAAAGTAGTGAGTTTATGAATGTGCTTTATAGTTGGTGTGTACTTATAATTACAATGGTGTAAGTTTGTAAATATATTATAAAATAATAGTAGTAACACCTAAGAGGCGTATAGCCTACCGGTGAAACAAGTCATATCTTGTACATCAAGGTAGTAGTTAAGGCTTGTATGTTACAATTAGAAATGTATCATTTTATTATTTCACTTTTTGAGCCCAATACCTATTTAGGCCTACTAATACCATGCTCCCTCCATCCAAGCTTATTGGGCATTGTAATGGGGGTTGGTTACATAAACTATCGATTACGAAAGGGTTATATATTTTGCAAATGACTTGCTTATTTTTTTTTTTGTTTTTTTTTTTTGGGNAGGGAACTTTCTTCCTCTTTTGGGTGTGCCTAAAGGGCAGCTCTTAACACACGGTTCGGGTATTCCACGAATAACTCGTGTAGGTGTCGTTCAGCAAACTTGAACCCTTGACTTGGTATATAATCTATTACTTGTTTATCCTTGGGTCAAACACCTCTCAAATAATGATTTGCTTATTTTTATATAAATAAATAATATCATAGGTGCACTAATTGGTTGAGACCAATGGAAGCTCAAAAAAGCTTGGAAATTTTAATTTGAGCGATTTTCACACCTATTTGTTGGGAAAACAAACGAACTCAAAATCCAAGGGAGAGTTACTTCTTGCGAATATTGGCTTTACATTGCCTCTCAAAACCTATTACTACCTCCGTTTATTTTTTATCTTGTCTTTGACTTTTTTACGGTCTATGAGACGACACTTTGACCACATATAACTACAATTCTATAACTATAAAACTTATAACAATTTGATATTTTGGAAGTGCTAGTTAAAATGAATCTAAAAATATTATTTTTACTTTGTAAAACTTTATAACATTTCATAATTTAATGGTCAAAGTTTACAATGTTTGACCAAAAAAAAGTCAAAGACAAGATAAAATTGGAACGGAGAAAGTAATAAACGGTTGATTTTACAAAGCCATCTTCTTCCAATCAACTAATATTACCAACTACTAATAAACACGTGAGCTCGTTTATAGCTTAGATAAAAGCAAACCAAAAGCCCAACAAATTGCTCAAGCTGCTTCTTCTTTTTTTCTTTTTTTCTTTTCATTTTCTTCCATTAAGCTTAAATGAACAAACATGGTGAAGGGTTTATGTCATATCAGTCAAGTATCAATTAATTGGTGGGATAATGATATATGATATATTATTGAGATAGTAAATTCATACGATTTAGTAATCAATATGTTTACGCTAGAAACCGCTTTTGATTAATGACTCGATTGGCAATTGGGTCATAGCTAACTTCGTTATGAACCTAATGGGTCACACATAAGTTAAGAAAACTGATCATGTGAAATTGGGACTTAGAGCCCATAAGGAGATTAAAGGAGCAAGGTGTGACATGGCCTTAGAGGCATTGGCCTCATATGTGGGTAATTAGGTTATGGAAAACCTAGTTTTTTCATATTCCTATATATAGGGTTGTCTATTTAACCCTACTTAGAGTTGGTTAATGAGATACTTCAACATTGATTGAAACCTTAAGAAATAACCTAGCCTCTCTCTCTAAAGTTCCTCATAGCCAAAGTGAGACTAGAGTTCTCTTTGCCGATCTAGCAATCAGGTTTGGTGATCAATCCTTGACGGGTGGACTTAGAGGGATAACACTTGGGGTCCTACTATCCATTGTATTGATCAAAGCACTACGTGGAATTCTCGCTACAAAGGTATAGTCTTTATGATTCATATGTTGTTATGTGTATGAGCTTTTTTACATGATTATTCCGCCGATTAGATCGAATCATGTATAACATTCACATGGATCCCAAAACATTTCAGACTTATGTAGTTCAAGTCTCTATTCACAACTCTATTTGTAAGAGTAAATTAAAGAAGTGTTTGATCCACTCGCACATAAGTTATTTTTTATACGCCAGGTGATGAGTTCAAACCTTTATTTAAAAAAACTTACACATAAATTAATCGTGTAATATATGAGACACGACTATTTTCATTTTTCATCCACCAAGCATATCTAATTAAGTTGCACAAATCAATTGTTTTTCAATTGACATACTAGTATTTAGAGCAAAAACCAAATATTCAATTACCATGGGTTAAAGATTTGTTTGGGAAATTAATCATATAGAGCAGATGTTATGTAGTACATAATTTGACAAGGACATGTAAGTAAATAATTGATACTCTGAAAATGACAGTGTGGATTTGCAAAGTAGAAATAGCTTATCTTCAAAGCTGATTTTTTGGGATCGAGGAAGGATTATTCTAACATTGGCCTTTGTCAGCTTCCCAACCTCAAAATCCACCATTATTTGACGTTTTGTTTGCCTATAAGTACAGGTAGTAGTATTTTAGTTAACCTTTGGGCTAGGATTATAAAAGTAGCTTTTTTTTCTTTTTTTCTTTTTTCTTTTGACACTTTTGCACCTGTTAAATCATTAGACGACGTAAAATAGGGATTATATTAATCAATTTAAGGATTACTTTGAACGATTTGAGAATTAAGTTGAGATTTTGCCTTCAAGTAAGTTGTAAAATTTATTTAGACAATTTAGGAACTGCATTGAGAATATTATAGAT
This sequence comes from Mesembryanthemum crystallinum, assembly GCA_030267885.1. NCBI lineage: Eukaryota > Viridiplantae > Streptophyta > Magnoliopsida > Caryophyllales > Aizoaceae > Mesembryanthemum > Mesembryanthemum crystallinum. The sequence continues at coordinate 7,655 of BSSO01007873.1, read as the reverse complement.
GGTTCCAAACAATTGATTAAGATTTTTTTTATAAATAATTTAGGGTAAATATAAACGGTTTAGGGATTAATTTGAGTTTTTTTTTTTTTTTCCTTATGGATAACTACTTTTAGTTTTTCAAACACCCATATCTAGCTATTAGACGGGTGTACTGAGAATATAACTTGTTTTTCTTTTTTCCTTTTGTGCTAAGAATTATGTTGTAATTCTACTCATAAAAAAAAAAAATTATGTAGTAATTGTCCAATTGATATATATATATATATATATATATATAAAAAGCCATCATCCAAAAAAGTTTTTAATTATGTTGAAAATAAACAAAATCTCTATATATTAATTCAACTTCTCAGGAGTTGGTGTCAATATTATTAACTGCATTACCCTTACTGTATACTTTTTAAAAAAAAAAAAAAAACAAAAGGATTTTCAATAATTTTCCCTCCTCTAAAATGTGGTGAAACTCTATCTTTTTCTCTCTTATCTATTTTCACTTTATTTTTCTTATTTTATTAAAAAACTACCCATAAAAAATTATCTAAACATACTATATTAATGGACTAACATAATTTTTTTTTAAAAACCATGCATATATCGCGTGCCATACAATACTGGTGGAGTTAAAACAAGGTGTGGCGGTGGATTATATTACTTATTAGTACAAGATTAGGGAGAAGAGAGAGAGTGGATGGGGGATTGAATTGGATATTATTGTTAGGTGATGGACAAGTAGACAAAGCAAATCATAAAATAGCCTAGACAATATCACATTGTTTGTTCCTACATATGTCAATGGTCTTAACATCTAGTGAGTGAGCATCCACTGAAATATACGGAGTACAATGTAAATATGTAACTAGACAATATACATCCACATAAGTTGACAACTTTGGCCAGGTTCCTTTAATTGTGTAATAATTGAGGAGCTAAGTAAAAGGATATCCAATATTGGCATGTATAAAAGTTATATTTCGCATAGCTAGTCGAAAATTGAAAATCTGTACTTAAGTAATTATAAGTTGGGAGCTAAAAGTTTTCACACTATTTGATTAAATTGATTGTGTTCGATAAAACCAATTCATTTTTGGGTTAGGAAATATCATGGGGCTAAAGCTGTAAATGAATATCAATGAACTCATACGTTATTTTGACAAGTAACATCTCATAGCTAGTATCTCAAATAAGCCTTTTCCTTTACCAAATAAATCTATAGTCGTGTATTTGGAGAGCTTAAAAAACGCTCTTTTATTGATATGATGTTATCACGAGCTTATTTGAAAAACTACTCTTAAGTTTTGCCAAACAGAAGAAAAAGTAGTTTATATGTTACTTTATAGTTTTGCCAAATATATCCCTACAAGTCTGGTTAATTGAAGCTCTATCCATTGATCAAAAATGAGTTCTCATAATTTGTTTGTTCCTCATTGTAATATTTGTTTTGCTCATAGTTTTATTAAGGTATTGTTTGGGATAGTTGTCAGTTTCGTTTATTTTGACAACTAAAAACCCAATTTCGAAAATCACGTTTTTTTTTTTTTTTCTCAATTTTCTGTTGTCAGTTTTGAAAAATAAGCTGATAACTATAAGCACACACATAGGGAAAAAAAAAAAATCAACTTTGAATTAAATTTGTACAAAGAGTTGAAAATTTTCTAAAATCAAAAATTGACAACTTACAACCATACCATAGGTCAGGACCTAGGCAGTAGCCTCTGCCGACTTAGGTCACTATTCACTAACCCAATGTACTAGAGTAGTAATCTTTTGGTTTTGTGCATGTTCTATTGTAGTTCTAGCAAATGAAAAAGCCATTGGCACTTCCAAGTTTCCTTTTCGTTATGAGTCGTTGGCCCACACCACAATGGGGCAACCCAAAATATGAGGTTTATGATCATGACAACAATTCCAATTTTCACAAACTGGGCTGGGCTAAGATGAATAATAATTCCACCATTAACCCATATCAAATGGTTTCTTCAGTATCAAACACATTTGTTTTGCTAATCGATCCTATGAAGATGCAGCGCAAGAATTCCCAGTATCACTTCCTTCAATGAGAACTCTAATCTCTCTGTACCCAGAAAGCCATTTTCTCTTCAGTTTTCCATCAATTTGCTTAAAAAACAAGAAACCCAACTTCATTTTACATAGAAAATGCCTTTTGAGTCCTGGATACACCATTTCCAGCTCTCTCTCAGCTTCATGCACTGCAAATTCAACAGCTTTTTATAATGGATGGGACGATTTGAGGATCCGGGTTGACTCAGACGAGGTGGGTGAGTCCAATCAGATTAAGAAAGTTCTTATTTTGTTAGGAATTGATGATAAGAAGTATGTATTTACATGTATACTAGGTTTTGTTTGTGCTTTGGCTCTTTCTAGGGTCAGGGTTTCATCCCTTGTTATTTTTCCAGCTGCTGCTATTGTTTTTGCAATTGGGTTTTCATTTGGGTTTGTAAATGACAGACCCCATAAAGGGTTGGGTATAAATGGGACTATAAGAAAGGCAAAGGATGAATCTTTAAGGGTTTATGTTAAGAAATTGAAGAATCTAGTGGATTTGTTTGATGGGTTTGATGTCAAAGTTAGTGAATTGAAGAATGATATAAAGAAAGCGATCGATTACGAGACAGTTGAAGTGGGAGACTTGGAAAGTTATGTGGATGCAGTGGAGTCAATTGGTGGATTGGTTTTGAATGCAAGGAATGTGGTTGAAGATTGCATTGATAGTGTAACAGGTGATGGGCAAGAACTGGGGAAGAATTTGATTCAAAAGCAAAACAGGAAGAAGAAAGAAGTTGAAAACAATGGGTTTGATTTGTTTGGATTTCTGGGGAGTTTTCTTAGAGATAATACAGCTGGTGCAAAGTCAAGTAAATCAAATGTTGTGAGGAGAAATAGTCCAGCCAAGGGGGTGGATGATCGAGCTCAAAAAGACTTGCGAGGTTCAGCAGTTGAGAGGCGATTGAAGTCTGTATCTACCAAGGATGCTGGTGATCTGAATAGGATGAGTTCAAGTGATGCTAATGGAAAAACCAAATTAGATGATAGAATTCAAGAAGCCGAAAGAATCTTGGGAACTGGGAAAATGAATACAATGGAAGCCTATATGAGCACTAAATCACTTTTCGATGAACGCGAGCTTAATTACCAAAATCTAAGATTCACGAATAGTCAACAAGTCAGTTTGAATATGTCAGCTTACAGGGAGATCAGAAAATGGGCATCTGATGACAGTATGAGTAGCAACACAGAGTTTGAATTCAACAGGAGACATCTGGAAAGTGAGACTTCCTCGGAGCATCGACAGAATCTCCCATATTATAATGGAGCTTATGAGTCCTCTGGAGACAGAGAAGATAGTAGCTATGAAAGTTATAGATCAAGTTTCAGAGAAGAAAGGATGGATGTAGAATATGAGCCCCGTTCGAGGAAATACCAATCACAACCGGAGAATGACATACATTCCTTTTCGTCATCGACAATTTCAGATGATGTGCTGTTTGATAAAATCCTCTCAAAAGCCAATGATCTTCTGAAACAAGCCAAGGAGTGTTTGAAAATCAGAAATGATGAAATGCTCGCAGAGGATATGTTACATGAGTCAGCCAAATTGCTCTCACAAGCTGTTTCTATGAAACCTATGAGTTTACTGGCTGTTGGTCAGTTGGGAAATATTTATCTTCTACATGGGGAGCTGAAATTGAGGATTAGCAGGGAGTTGAGAAGGTTTCTCTCTAAAAGTGATGACTTTGGTGCGGAAAGACAAAGTAAATTACTCAATTCAATAGATGAGACATTGCCAAGCAAAGATAGACTTGCAACTCTTCTTGTTGATGTATGTGAAGAATGTGAAGCCCTTCTTGTTGAAGCTGGAAGGAAGTATAGGATGGCCCTGGCAATTGATGGAAATGATTTGAGAGCCTTATATAATTGGGGACTTGCCCTTTCGTTTCGTGCACAACTTATTGCTGATATTGGACCAGTAAGCACTCTCTAATTACCTGTCATTTTGCATATTACTTAATATCCTCATGAACTCGTAGTAGTAGGCAGTAGTTTACTAGGTCTGTATTAATGGTTGTTTCAGTTCACCTTGAGGAACCAATTTCCTATCTCAGATATTTGATGATGATACTTGGGCATGAGTATGATACTTAAACTCATACATTCTGGCCAATAACATGGAAACTTTTAACTTTTTGGAATGGCAAGTCGACAACTGGACCTATACCTGTGCAGGATACATGTTGCGAATCCATCTAAAATATGATTAGGATAAAAAACCTGTATATTTTGTATTGAGCCAAGAATTTGTCTTTTTACTCTCAAATTCCAGGAAACAGCTCATGATGCTGACAAGTTGTTGTTGGCTGCCATTGATAAATTTGATGCTATGATGTCAAAAAGCAACAAACATGCACCAGAAGGTATGAAGTTTTCCTTTCCACAGCAAGATTCAAAATGTCCTGTGTGTTTGTGTGTGTGTGTATGTGTGCTTGTGTGTATATGTGCTTGCGTGTGTGAGGTATCTGACTTCTGCTTGGCCTTGGTCACAACACATGTATGATGTTGGTCTGACTACAAGATTAATATGTTCCGGGAAAGTAACCTTTACGATTATCATTAGCAATTGTGAAGAAAGGATGCAGTAAAGTATGACACTATATTTGGTTAAGCTCACTTTTAATGCATAAATTGCTGTGTATTGTAATCATATCTAGCTTTCCAAAATAAAAATAAAAACTAAAACAAAAACATAAGGTGGTTAATTCTCACAACTCAGGGCAGTATTTTTAATTCAATAAATAACAGGTCTGTTAAGAAATATTTCGTTTGTGCTCTGTCAGCTGTTCTGTTAGATATGTTCCATGTTGAGACATGCCGCTACGAGTGGTCTTAGGCAAGTGTCATTTGGTTTCAATTACTACCATGTATATGTTACATGATCTTAGTTCTTTGTGAACCCTGGAAATCCTCTATGGCATCTATATTGTTGCCTCTCATCAGACTAAACCATCAACTTACAAACATAATATAAAGTTGTGATGAACATTTAATCTTGACTATTGACATCCTAGACAACCACTCTCAGTGAATCAGTGATATTGGCATTCTTGTCACTGACTTGTTGGTTTTAAAGATTACTTAATATTCTTTTTGAATAATATTGTTTTTCAATCAAATTGTAACTCCTATTTCATTTGCTTGGAGAATAGTGTTGTTTAATACTTCATATGGCATTGGGGGTTCACTTTCATCCGTTGGAATTTGAAATGGGGTGAGGGAGGCTACTTCTCCTTCTCATGTCCGGATGTCCCTCTTTTTTTTCCCACCAACCTCTTACTCCATCTCCACCTTTGCTTTTAACTTCTAAGAATTTGAAATGGAGCTAGAAGTAAAAGCTCCAGAATGTAGCTTCTACTTCTAGCCTATTTTTGGCCAAGCTTCTAACAAAAAGCACTTATCTATTCCAAATACTCTTCTACCATCCTTTCCTCCTCCTCCTCTATTTTGACTTTTAAGAAGTTGAAAAGGGGCTAGAAGTAGAAGATACAGAGCTTCTACTTTATAACCTCATTTCAACTTCTAAGAAGTTAAAATGGAGGAGGAGGTGGTGGAAGAGTAATATGCAATGGATAAGTGCTTTTATGTAAAAGCTCGGCCAAACTGACTCTTCAACTTATTAGAGTTAAAAGTGGAGGAAAATTGGTGGTGAAGGAGAAATGTCAAAAGGAAAAGTAGAAATTTGGCTAAACAAGTACTAAGAGCATGTTTGACCTAGCTTATAGAAAAACTTGAGCTTCTTACTTATTTTTCCTCACATTTTACCCCTTCCACCTCCCCACTTTTAGCTTCTAAGAAGCTACAAACACCCCTTAGTCAGAAACACTAGCTCCAGTTTGGAGCTTGTGCTTCGTGGCTCCCTAGGGATGTTTTTAGCTTCTCATAAACTGGAAATAGGGAGGTGGATAGGGTAATTTATGAAGAAAAATAAGGAAGAAGTTCAAGCTTTTCAATTAGCTAGGAAGAAGTTCATTTTTTTTTTATTTTTTTTTTCGTGGAGGGAAACTAATCACTTCTCCTTCATATGAAGTCATTTTCTGCCTCTTGGAGGAGACATTCCCCGCCTTTTCTCTTATCAGATTGTGCAAATAATGAATGGTATAAGAATGAGTGCCTTCTTTAAACAGGCATTCTTGTTAAATTTAATGTGCGATTTTACAGCTACAATTTTGTGTACCTGTTGTTTCTATTCTGTATGGATTCTAATTATTTGCCCAAACCACTGCAGCTCTATTTAAATGGGGTGTAGCATTGCAGCAAAGATCTCGCTTGCGACCAAGCAACAGTAGAGATAAGGTGAAGTTATTACAGCAAGCAAAGAGGCTTTATGAGGATGCTCTCAGTATGGGCTCTAATAATCTCCAAGTAAGGGAAGCCCTTTCATCATGCATGTCCGAGCTCGATTTTAGTGACGTGTGAACTTTCATTCGAAACCAAAGGTATTAGTAAATTTTATAGCATTACATGACAAAGTCTGTCTTCTCCACACACCCAATAATACGTCAAACTTTGTTTAGAATACTGTACAAACTACATTCAAATTGGCAATTGAGGTGATTAAAAAAGTGACAAATTTCTGTATCTGAAGAGAGATATCTGTAGCTTGGGATCATTATACAGCATGTAAATAATAAACAGTGAATGGAACATTGCTTCCAACTTCTCAATAATTCATTCGAGGAGTCTTTACATTGTTCGTCATGAAATAGACTTAAGTATACCTCACCATTTCAATGTCTTTGTGTTTTTCTCAAAGCATTCTCCTGATATGAGATCGGGGAAAAGTTTTACAATGAGTCAATGACTAGCCATCATGTAGCATTGATCATGGAAGAAGTCCCCAGGATTGGGTCAGTACAATTTCCATCATTATGACTGTAAAGAGATAATGAAATTGCTACCTCCTTGAGGTGACTGCGTCCACCTATGAGCTGTCAAAGAGATATGTCTACTCGAACTTTCGCTCTATAACGATTCCAAGCTCGAGCAAAGCTTTGACTTACCTGAGTGCGAGGACTCATTGAGTCGCGGAGCTATTTCTACTTTAAGTTTGGCTCTATATACGGTTCCAAGCTCAAGCTGAGCTTTGACTTACCAGAGTGTGAGGACTCATTGAGCCAATTCAACTCAGTTAGTAGTAGTAGTAGTAGAAGAAGAAGAAAAAGAAGAAAGAAAACTCAATTGTCTCTATATAATGAATTAGATTGAAACCACTCAACTAACCTCAAAATTTGGTGACACCTTGTGGAGGATGCTTGGAGTTTTGGCCTTAAAAAGAGGCCTACTTTTATATTACAATTTTGGAAAATTTTCAAAAAGGGTGCCCGAGGTTTGGGCTAATATTACAAAGGTTTATCCTGACATTTGCATATTCCCATTTAGCAATATGTAAATGGTGCTCTCAAGAGCACCTAGCTCTAGGTGCTCCCTATGAATTTGGGTTTAAGTCCTATGAATCTGTACTATATGAAAATTACATATGAATCTCTGGTATATTTTATGAATCTATGATTATTATTTTTTTTCACTTTTCAAAAAAAAAAAAAAAAATTCTTCACAAAAAAATAGTCATGAACTTACGTTTATGA
>BSSO01007872.1:0-10606 GCA_030267885.1 Mesembryanthemum crystallinum | reverse complement strand
TAAATCATGCATTTAAATATATAAAGCAATAAATCTAATTTAAAGCGATAAATAAATAAATGCAAAATATTAAAGCGATAAAGCAATAATATGATCCTAGTATGGCTCCTAAAAGATCTAATCTTCTAACTCCCACTTGAATGTTGAACTCCTCTAAGGCCTTCATCTTCATCCAAGTATAAAATATTCTTTTAATATGTAAAATTAAATCTAATCAATTAAATTTAAAATTACAATAAACACAACGGTTCACAGACTATATTTAAATATTACAAAAATACAACAATACACAAACCGTATTTTAGGGTCATACTAGATCATCTCTGCAAAATATTCATTCATTCATCCAATCCAATGGATGACCCAATAAATAACATAATCCATTGATGTAAATAAAAACGATAAATAAATAAAACTAATTATTTAAAGCTATAAACATGAATATGAAATAAAATCAACTAGTAATTAAAATTCAATTAAATAATTAATCCCATTAATCATAATTAGAGGATTTCCATGTCTAACCTAAAATCCAACTAATTAAATTTTTGAGACTCCAAACCTTATTAACAATTGCTCATTTTAGAATTGCACAAAATAAAATCAGCCCAATAAATTAAAAATAGCCCAACCGAGTGAGAGACAGAGGCCCACAAGGGGTACTCTGCTCTCTCGGTCCAGTCGCCCAGCCGAGAGAAATGGTGGAAGGGAAGACTGCCATAACTAGCTTCACATGGGCTAACTGGAGAGACCCAACAACCCCTCATTATTTGGCCCAACTGAACGGTAAGGCCCTGTTGGCCATTATACACTTACTGTTGATGCATTACAGAGCAGTAAAGCATCATAAAGTGTATCATCAATACCAATGAATACCAAATCATGATCACCATAATGATCATCAATTCAATATTGGCGTTACAATAGCCCCAGCGTTACAATAATCCACTTTTTTTTTTTTTGCTCCTTTTTTTTATTATTTTATTAATGCAAAGGCTGATTTTTGAAAAACTAGAATTAAAATCAAATCAAATCCAATTTGATTTACAATTTTAATTTTGATGTGCAAGCAATTTTTTTCCCAAAAAACTTCTTTAAACTCAAAAATGAAGAAAGTTAGTATAACAATATCCCAATATTTTATACATACTAAAACTTTCAATAATTGAATTTAAATTACTAATATGCTAATTAAAATCATCCAATGAAAAATTAGCATAAAAATCTAATTGAATTAACACCAAAACATGCAAAACCAACCTTTTACATGAAGAACACATTCAATCTAATTGAATAACATTACCTTAAGCATGATTTCTATTCAAATACCATTGAATAAAACACCAAACATGCTAAAGACATGAACTTTATATTAAATCATGCAATATGAATTATAGATCTAATCAAATAAATCATAAAACATGCCTTTTAAAACTTAAAACATGTCAAATTGCAATAAAATTTAAATCATGCTCTACAAGGTTAATCAAAAGCAATAATCAATACTATGATCATATAGGCATGTGAAATCCACTCTAACACCACTGAAGGACTTACTTGACTAGATCTAATCTAACGGAATAATCATGTAAACAGGATCTATACACATATCGATATACGAATCACAAAGCTATTACCTTTTGAAGTGTGAGTTCCTCTTCGATTGAACGAATCGATGGATAGCAGGATCCCAAATGTTATCCCTCTAATGAATAGTCCACCCGTCAAGGATTGACCACCAAATTCGATTGCTAGATCGATAAAGAGAATACTAATCTCACTTTGATTATGTGACACTTTAGAGAGAGAGAGAGAGAGAGAGAGAGAGAGAGAGAGAGAGGCTAGAGAAAAATGGCTAGTGTTTCACCCTTTTGGAATTCCTTACATAAACCAACTCTAAGTTGGGTTTAAGTAGGTGACACTAGATTAATTGGGTTTAATCTAAGAACCTAAGTGCAGACAAGAGGCTTAAGTATCATGTCTCACTTACAAGGCCAACCCACACGGCCCATGAAGGCCCGTGTGGCCTTTTGCGTGCACATGGCCTCTTGGGCCCATGTCACTCTTTGTCCTCTCTCTTCTCTTCTAGACTCTAAGCCCAGTACCACATGATCAGTTTTCGTAACTTATGTGTGACCCATTAGGTTCATACTGAAGTTAGTTATGGCCCAATAATCAATTGGTCCATCAATCAATAGCGATTTCTAGCTAAACATATTGATTACTAAATCATACGAATTTGCTATCTCAATAATATATTCATATATATTATAGTCCTAATTAATTGCTACTTGACTGACAGGACACAAATCTTTCAAGTACAAGACACGAGTACAACTCAATATAACACCTCAACTGTGTTCTAGCATCAGGGCAGAGGAGGGCTCACCTTCTAGGAAGGGTATCCCCCCCAGCCTACATCATGTAGTTGAGTACACAAACAAACATCAGCTGCCTATAGTGAAATAAAGTCAATAAAATTTCATATAAACCCATTGGCTTTGAGCTCTAACACATATTCCATACAGGACTTATTTCATTATAACAGGGGCAGAGGTAGATGTCGTCTAAAAGACTCTAATATTTTTCTCCAACCACAAGTGATAGATCAATTCAGTGATACACATCTTTAGTACAACGGCTTTGGCAGTTGTACTCTCTGTGCACTTAGTGATCCAAGCTACTCTTTGATCCCAATTAGTGTGATTTACTATATCATAGGCAACCACTACAGTAGAGTATTCCATAGTTCTTGAGTGTAAGAACAATTCACCAACAAATGATCCAGATTTGCATCATGAGAACTACATAAGGGGCACAGGGGATCACAAATAATTCCCCAGCTCAAGATAATATCTTTTGTTCTCTGCTTTTTATGAAGAGCCAGCCAGATAATGCAAATAGCTTTAGGAGAGGCCAAGTTGGATCATACTAAGTTTTTCCAAGGTACATTCTGCACATGCCCTTTAATGCCATGTAGGCCTTTTTGATTGAGAACTTGCCTATGTAGAAAACTTGATTCCAGTCACCAAAGAGGGGAACAAACTTTTTCATATGGAAGATTTTCCTCACCATCCAAGAAGTTTGAGATAGTTCTTCCATATGCACTTGACCTTTTAAGTAGTAGCTATGTATCCAGTCGATCCACAAGGAGTCTTTTTTTGTATTGAGTTCTCATAGCATATAGAGGGCTGCTTGATTCCACCACTTCACCTTTACAAGATTCATGCCTCTACCTCCGTTAGGCAAGTAGATTTTTTCCTAGCTGAGTAATGCTCTCTTAGTGATTGCGTAGATCTTGGACAAAGGAAGGATCTACAAGCAGCTGTTATGAGTTTGATTATTTTCTGGGCCATGATGAAAAGTTGAGTCCAGTAAAATACCAAAGATAACTGCTTTGATCATTTGGATTCTACCAGCATAAGACAAGAGATATGCAGTCCAATATTGTATTTTACCAATAATCTTATCCACCAGAGGCTTGCATTAAAAGATTGTGAGTTTTCTGATGGATAGTGGCACTTTCAAATACTTAATAGGTAGTGCATCTTCTTGGTAGCAGACAACACTTAGAATATCTTGATTCTCACTGTGTGCAACTCCACCAAAATAAACCTATGCTAGCTTTTGCTTAAATTAGCTTTTAGACCAAAAGAGTCGAGAAAGCTACAAGACTATTGATGTAGCAGTTGCACAAACAGTTTGTCCCCTCTATAGAGTAGTGGCAAGTCATCAGCCAAGCACATATAGGCTGTACCCAGCTTACTACACTTAAGATGATAGTTGAAGTTAGAGTCTTGCTGAAGTGTGCCTAAAAGCCTCTGCAAATATTCATAACAATGTCTCAAATTTTTTCTTGCTAAAAAATCTTATGTTAGTATACTCTACATTCACAATATTGATCTTTTTTCTGTTTAGGTTAGAGAGAAGAAGAATAAACAACAAAAATGCTAACGAAATATCTTGCAACTAGTAAAAATGAATAGTCTAGACATTTTTTAAAATGTTAGGGGTACCACATGCACAATTCAAAAATAATGGGTACCACGGGGACTACATAAAACTTCAAGGGCACCACATGAAATTTTCGTTGAAATTAACACGAAAAAAGTGGTATATGCAAGGTAGTCCTAGAGTGTTATTCAATTTATTATGAGTATTAAAACTACGAACACACATTTTTAAATTAATATACATATTTGCATCACCGCTGTGGCTGTAGGTCTCCAAAGCAGAGCAACATAATACACATCTACTCACTATGTGAAGCCCTCTCCTCTGCAAATTCTCCACAATATTAAGGGAATTTTTAACTGCCATCAGTGCAATAATCCTATGCCTAGGCATAGCTAGGCTCTCCCAAATAATCTTTGCATTAGGAATTTGTCAACTTTGTCCCTGAATAAATCATACAACCCACCAATCTGCATTTTCCCATTACAGGTGCATTTTTCCATCAATTGCACAACATTATCAATACTGATGCATTTATCAACTAACTGATCTCTCAACTGGATGAGTTTTTTCCACAACCATGAATCATTATTATGGCAGCCAACACCCCAAATAGTACCTTGTTTTAATTGGTACTTCTGAACCCAAATATTCTAGAGAGAATGATAGGGCAAGTGTAATTTCAAGAGCCATTTTGTGTAAAGAGCTTTATTCCAAGCAACAAGATCTTTAATGTTGACACCCCCTTCATTATATGGTCTGCACAATTTCTGCCAACTGATAAATGTGAGCATCCTAGCACTAGGTTCACTCCCCCATAGAAAGTCAGCACATAGTGAGTGGATTCTCTTACTGACAGCTTTAGGAATCACAAATACAGCCCCCAATAAGCCTTAATACCAAATATTACTAAATTTATCAATTGAATTCTCCATGCATAACTTAAGAAACCATTTGCCTAGTGCTGAAACTTGCTCTTAACACTATCTACCAGTGGTTGGCACATGGAGATAGTAACTCTGGATGCAGATAATGGGACTCCAAGGTACTTAAAAGGCAAGAAACCCTCAGTATAACCAGTTGCATGAAGAATAAGTTCCTTGACATCACTTATGACTCCCCCAAAATAAATGCAAGTCTTATTTGGATTAGCCTAAAGGCCAGACATGCTAGCAAAAAGATTGAGGCAGTTTACAACATGCTAAATAGCAAGTCTATCTCCTCTTGTGAATATGAGCAAATCATCCGCAAAACATAAATGAGTGATACCAGCTCTGACACATTTGGGATGAAAACTAAAATCTTTCTCTTTAGAGGTGTATCTCAACATTCTAGATAAAAATTCTATAGCAAAACACAAAAAGAAAAGGGGACATGGGGTCTCCCCGCCTCACACCCTTTTGACCAGCAAATAATCCTTCATAAGAACCTTGGATATTGATTGTGAAAGAAGCATTCTTCACACAAATCATAATCCAGTTAACAAAACGTGCAGGGAACCTAAAATACTTCAACACATGTTCAAAAAAACTCCAATTAATGGAGTCATATGCCTTCCTAATATCAACTTTCACCATGGCCCTAGGAGAAATTTGGTATCTACCATAATGTTTAGTCAATTCATGAGCCAAGAAAATATTATCAAAGATATTTCTAACTCTAACAAAAGCTCCCTGCTCATATCCCACTAGGAACTCCACAGCTTCTTGCATTCTGGAGGTGATGATCTTAGTAATAGTCTTGTAAAGCACAATGCAACATGCAATAGGACGAAATTCCATAACAGACGTAGGAGAATGACACTTGGGAATCAAAGAAATGACTGTAAAGTCAATCTGCTTAAGCATCTTACTTGACTTAAAGAAATATTGAATAGCAAGAGTAACCTCTGTACCAACAATAGGCCAAGTTTTATGGAAAAAACCAGAGGAATAACCATTAGGACCTAGAGCCTTGGTGTCAAGAATAGAAAAATATAGCTTCTCTAACTTCAGCAGTAGATACAGGGGATGTCAGTTTATGAGCAAACTGGTTGCCAAGAATGGGACATGAGCACATCTATCAATGTTGAATTTAGAGACCTGGTGTGAAGAACCAAGCAAACTCTCATAATACTCAACAAATGTTTTACACACATCCTCATCACCTTGCCTTGAGATACCATCTTTATCTGTAATGCAGGCAATTTTACAATAATTCTTTTTCTCCTTAACTCTAGCATGGAAATAAGCCGTTCTATCATCACTGAGGTTGATGTCATCAATCTTAGCTCTCTGAGCTACTGCACTGAGGATTGCTTTTTGTAGAGTAATAAAATGCTTTAAAGTATCCTCTTCAATCTTCAATAGGTCAGTAGAAAGAGGGTTAAGCTGCAACTGCTTCTGTACTTTATCAAGCACCTTTTTACAAGCATCCAATCTAGCAGGGAGGTTAGAATATCTTTTTCCATGAAGCTTCTTCAAATCCTTTTTAAGCAATTTCAATTTAGTGACAATTCTATACATAAGACAACCATCAACTAAGGAATTCCGGCTTCTCTACACTAAAGAAAGAAAATCAAGGTCATCACTCCAATCATTGAGAAATTTAAATGGTTTAGGCTTATAAGCCTATTTGAATCAATCTGAACAACGCCAGGTGAATGATCAGAAATTCCAGGCTCAAGAAATGCAGCAGCAGAAACCAAACCAGAAATGTACCACATCCTATTCACCATAATTCTATCAAGTTACACCAGACCCTAGATTCAGGGTGATGCTTATTGGTCCAGGTATACATAGCTCCAGTTGAAGGTAGATAGTTACACCTAGATAAGAGACACAATCACCAAATTCTTCAATATCTGCCATACAGGGGGTGCAGCATTTGGTCTCTCTGCAGTAGATAAAACAACATTGAAATCCCCCATGAGAATCCATGGAATGTTACTAGGAGTCCAGTTCTGCAGGTCATTCCAAAGGAGTCTTCTCTGCCTTCTCTTATTATGGGCATAAATCACAGTAAGAACAAATTCTCTCCCATCATATCCCTTGACCAAACAATGAATAGCTTGTGAAGACATATTTAGAATCTGAATGCTTGTAGTTTTTGGATTCCATCCAACCCAAACTCTACCATTATGATGAAAATCATAGTTGCTATAGAACTCATACATAGGAAACATTCTCTGAAAGACATTGTCAGCCTTAACTCTCTTATTTAAAGTCTCCAAAAGACCAACCACATAAACCTTATTACTCCTAACAAAATTTCCCACCTCAATTTGTTTATGGGGTAAGTTGAGTCCCCTCACATTCCATGCAATGAGATTCATGGATCATGGTTGGAAGAAGTCCCACCATTGTCTTCAACCTCTTCACCTACCACCTCCTTCCCTTTCATTAGCTGATCCAACCAATGAAAAACAAATCCCAATTCTTCATTGATCAGCCTCAAACCCTTATCAGTAGCTTACCTTTCTGAATTGAAAACCCTCTTTGGTTTAACACGATGCCTCATAGGCACTGTTCTGAACTTTTATTCAGCTTCTACTTGGTCAGCCCAGTTCTCACTGGGTTGTGGAGCCTTCTGCGCAGGTACATGCACTGTAACTTCCTCCCTTATAACAGGTTGTTCCTGGTTGTCATTTGTAGCAGAGTGGTGAGTAGCCTCTGTAGGCCGAACTCCTTTGTCCTTCCTCTTCATGGCTTTGCAGTGCCCCATATCATGTCCAAGCCTATGACAATGAGAACAGAAGAATAGAACCTATTCATAATATACAGCTTGGTTCAGCATGACCCCATAGGGTGTACAAATAGGAATTGATGTTCTCAGCTCTTTGGTGACATCAATTTCAATCAATACCCGGGCATAAGAAATTCTTTCTTTATGAGTTGTACATTTATCAGCAAACATGGGTTTACCGAGTTTACTAGCAAGCTTGCTCAAGGCTTTAGCTGGCCATAATTGCATATCCAACCCTAAAAATTGCACCTAGACAGGAATAATATGGACATCCTCTTTCTTAACACAAAATGAAGGTGTCCAAGGTTTCAAAAGAAATGACCTAGTTCCCACAGCCCAGGGACCCCCTCTCAAGATGGTATCTCTATCTTCACTATTCTGGAATCTCACAAAATACCAACCTCTACTATGATAAAGAAGTTGGGGTTTACTTACATGGTTCCATTGTTTCTCAGTAGCTGCTTAAACTGTTGCAAATTTTGGGCAACCACCCATAACAAACCCCACCAGTGTGTTTTTCCAGTAATCAACCTCCTCAGAGATGTCATCCATGTCTATCTAAATGATTTCCTTATCACTACTCTCAGGGAAAAATTCAAGTGACATGCCTTCGGATGGATTACGATTATCAGCAAAGAGTTTATTCCATTTCCTTCCTCTCTTATCAACCCTAGGTTATTCAATGGTTTGACTAACAACATTATGGTCAATTTCATTTGTCATAGTCATTCCCCCATTCAAATCACCCCTAATTTCACCATCCTCCAATTCCTCAACAACAGCTTCAACAATCACATCACAGTCAACATTATTAAGCTCAACATTAGGAATAACAGGGCTCACCTGAATAGGAGGTGATGTTGTCATCGCTGTTTCTTGTGTAGAGGTGTGAGCTTCCTTCAAGCTGGATTCTAGTTTCGCTGCAATAATGTCTTGAATCGTCACCGGAGCTGGAGTAGAATTGTTCATCGTCACATTCTGAAGTGGAGTTGATAGTTTCGCTGCAATTTTCTGCTAATTTATCGCCGGCCTTCCTCGCTGTCCCATGGTGGTCAAGTGGCATACGCGAAGGTGCTCACGTCGCCAGAGCTTTCATGCTATCAACCACCTTAGTTATGACATTCATTTTTTAGTCATCATCTTTTTCTTTTATTTTTTGGATCTTGGGTTCTTTTGGTCTAATTTTATTTTTGGCGTTAAAGTATGTTTAAATGATTATATGGATATATCATCTTTTTTCCTCTTTGTTTATTTAATTTTTAGTTACACTTAGATCGACATTTTCAAGTCATATTTTGGCAAGAATTCTAATGATAAGATCACATTCCATATCTTCCAAGAATTAAAAAATTTATTTTAAAACTACCTACAACTTATGTTCTACATTTAAAATTTCATATTTATCACACCATTTAAATGAGCACCGAAAAATATATTGCACGAAGATAGTGATGTAATTACCTCGTTATTAGTGTTGTAATCTATGTTCTGTGCATATCTTAACTTTTAAGGGATTTCTACAATGGAAATCTTATAGACATATATTGTAATTGCTTTTCTCCAGAGTATCACATTAATTTCTACAAGACTTGATTTTCACATCACACCATTTTGAAAGAGTACAAAAATACTTTAAAACAGACCACTTAAATTATACTATTTGAAGCAAAATGGGTAGATCCCCCCAGTTGGATTACCCAAGGGTATACCTAGCAATTGGGTCGGTCAGGTCGGGCTCGGGTCGGGTCATTAATGGGTCGGATCAATAGCGGGTCGGGTCAATAGCAGGTCGGGTCGTCAGCGGGTGGGTCAAAAGCAGGCCAGTCACTTTCGGGTCGTGTTCGTTTACAGGTTGACCCAACGGGTTGAGGGTGTTTTTTTTTTTGTCTCCATTTTAACGAGAGTTTTCCATTGTTTATACCAAAAATTAAAAATAATGGACCTTAGCTTCCGATTGACTTATACTTAGCAATGATAATTCAAGAAATATAAAAATAAATTATACTATCTTGATTTGACCCAATCACAGAAGGATCGGCCATGAGGCCCGTCCGTTCGACTTGCAAAATGGATGAACGTGGACAATACATTTTCGTAAACTTATAAAGGCCTGACCCAAACCCGCTAGACGGCCTCTAGTCCATGGGCGTGTCAAAAAAACCATGTCAAACCAGACTCGTTTCACGCCCATGCCCTCTTTTGATCATCTCTAATCTTGATCAAACGATTCAATGTTTGGAGCACAAATAACAGTAACCCTACCATGAACATATTGTTCGCAATAACGTAAATAGAAG
Source organism: Mesembryanthemum crystallinum (assembly GCA_030267885.1). Taxonomy (NCBI): domain Eukaryota; kingdom Viridiplantae; phylum Streptophyta; class Magnoliopsida; order Caryophyllales; family Aizoaceae; genus Mesembryanthemum; species Mesembryanthemum crystallinum. The sequence continues at coordinate 632 of BSSO01007872.1, read as the reverse complement.
ATAGACAATTAGTTAATCAAATATCAAACTACAAATATTCAAAAGTGATCTTATTTACATGATATGAAGGTTTGGAGTTTCAAACATATAAAGATAAAAGTATATATTTTATATTACAAAACATAAATTTTTTAAAAAAAAATATAGCAAGAGATTAATTCGATGGGTAGATCGGGTCGGGTTAATTGGGTTCGGTCGGGTCTTGACCCAGAAATATTCGGGTTGTTCGGATTCGGTCATTTGCGGGTTTCGAGTCACAATGTTGTGTTCATGACCCATTTTTTTGGATTGGGTTTGGGTCAGTTTCGAGTTGGGTCAACTTTTGCCAGGTTTACCCAAGGGTGTACCTCTATGAGTAAATATTAATTTATTGTTCAAATAATTAGTTTTATTTACCCATGGGATGTTTGGGACATGTTCATCTCTCTATATTTGTAATTTTTTTCGATGAGAGTATATATATATATATATATATATATATATATATATAGAGAGAGAGAGAGAGAGAGAGAGAGAGAGTCAAGTTCCAGTGCGAAGTAAACTTATATGCGAACTACTAAATTCATCACTCACAAAATGTATATTCATCACTCGTAGTATAAATATTCATCACTCCTAACATGCAAATTCAT
>BSSO01007871.1:0-10608 GCA_030267885.1 Mesembryanthemum crystallinum | reverse complement strand
TTGGGAGTTTTGTTAAGGTAAGTGGAGGACAGAGGGAGTATTAACATTAATAATAAAACGAAATTAATATTAATACTAGTTATCAATGAAGGTAATGGAATGTTGTTCACTAATTAAGATGGTTATATATTAACTGACGTGATGAACAATTTCTTCAAGTATCAAGGAAAACAATACAACAAATTAAAAGTCGAGAATCTTAGAAAGCAGTACCTTATCGCTCTTATATAGTGGAGTATCAATATGTTATGTGAGTATAATTTTTCAGATGTATATAGAGTATACAACTACAAGCATTGAGGCAAACCCCTTATTTACAGCCATGTAGTTTAGCTTGTCAAATTGGATAAATATCAAACAGTAACTAAAGTCATGTTATATTAGTGGATTATTAAAAAGAAGTGTCTTACAACACACAAAAGTACCCAAAAGGTGTTGGCCCACTGGTAAACAAGATTTGGCTTATACACCAGGTCACAGGTTCGAGCCTCCTGGGAAGCACCTACACGAATTTATTTGTGGAGTACCCGAGGTCGTTCCTCCTTGCAGACACCCAAAAAAAAAAAAAAAAAAAAAAAGGGTCAGAAGTCAGAAGTCTCCCTTAAAATGTAATCACAAAATTATCATGGAAAAGAACATTATTATACCTCCAATCATGTTTCTTCGACCATTTAGCTATATTTATATCTCCTTTTTTTTCATATAGTTTAACAATTACCTTAATTATGTTGTTCTTGGATACAAGGGGAGCCATAAAAGTAGGATAAGGCAAAAATAGCTTTCAAACACAAGTCCATGATACCATGTTTGGATGTTTATAGTTACAGTACTCTTATATTCCATAAATTCACCACCAACTTGCACCAAAGCTTGTTGATCACAGAACAAAAACAATTAGCATAATTTCACCCATAATAATCTATGCAATTTTGTTTGTCTAGCCAACTATTTCATGATCAGGATTATGCCCATTTTGGTGCACTGTTTTTCATTCTTATCCAAAAACTATTACATAAGCTTTGTTACATATGAATAATGACGGACGCAGTTGGTTTAAGTGGGTGGCTGAACTTTTTTTTTCCCTTTTTTCTTAGGTAATTTTTTTTAAAAAAACAATATAATTTTATAATAAGAAAATGTTAAAATCTATATAAAGAAGCCACCTGAAAATGTTTTTGGATCCGTCACTTAATATGAGAACTCTGCTAGCACTCATCATGGGCAATTATAATGTGGCTAACTCACGCAAATTTAGAGGATTTTCTACCAACGATGAGGTAGTTTAGCTTGTCTGAATTAAAACAGAATTAAAAAGATAAATATATGATGTGGGTCCCATTAGTGATTAGCAAGAAGTTCCATGCAAATTGGGAGCCTGAACTAACTTTCTCAATAACCGTTTAGGGTCTTTGAAAGAATAGGATGTTTATTCTCTTATGAGTATGAGTAGGTGAAACCGAAACTCTGTTACTTCAAAAAACTAAATCAAAAGTCTAATATTTCAAGTGGGTTAGTTTGGGAATCAAAAATATACAAGTAATATGATCATGAAGAAATTATGACTCCTTTTTGTTGCCTCATTTGGTGGCAGATCTTTCTTTCTTTCTTTTATCTTTTTGTTTTGGAGTAAAGTATATACTCCTACAAGTAGACGTCTAGCCAACTACTGTCAGTTCTTTTAACTTAACGGAAATTTGTTGGCGCACGCTTAAACCTTGACGTAATATTTACGGTACCCATTCTTTTAAATCTATGTATGTAAATATAGAGTATCTCTGGAGTCTCAACTAGGGGTGAGCAAACCGGGTACCCGCTCATATTTTTGGGAACCGGAATTGGAACCGTTGGTAACCGGTTCCTAAAAATCGGAACCGGAATCGGTGAGACCGGTTCCACAAAATTTGGAACCGGAACCGGAACCGCCGGTTCCGGTTCCGGTTCTGGGTACCCGATTATTTATTAAATTTGTAGATAATCTTGTATTTATCAAGAAAAGACATATTAATTAAAGTGTATAACTATATTAACAATTTTTTTTTTTTCAATTACAAACCCAAAATCTAAATTCTAAAATCAAAAATTGCAAATTTTGATAATTAAACATGGAAAAATTACTTAGATTTAGCTTGAAATCTTTTAGATGCTATATCTTACATGTAAAGAAAACGGGTAACGGGTACCCAACCGGCTCCGGTTCTGAAAATTTGGGAACCGGTTCCTAATATTTGGAACCGGAACCGGAACCGATAAGACCGCTTCCGATTCTTACCCGCCGGTTCCAAACCGGTTCCGGATCCGGTTCCGGGTACCCCGATTCTTTGCTCACCCCTACTCTCAACTAATGTACAAAATGCCCAGTTTTATTGATGACAAGATATTATTATTAGCATTTTTATTGTTCTCTTCGTTTCTCTAATCAAACAACAAAAGAACCAAATTATCCTCCTATATTTCGCAACACAACGCATAATTTCAATTCTATTAAAATTTACAAATATCCACCCCAACCTAAATTTTTAAAATTTTTTAAGCACTGTCAAATTACAGACAAAAAGCAAACGTGAGAAAATTTATTATTTGCTTTAAATTAAGCGCTATATCAAATTACAGATAATAAGTACATGTACATACTACATATGTAAAATGTAGCTGACATTGTTTAGAGTTCAATATTACATTGCATTAATGTTGAACAAGGAAATTGGCTGGTTTGCATGATATGCTCCAGAATTGTTGTGGCAAGATAACAAGAATCACTATCCTAACCCTTTCGCCCCTTTCGCCTTATATCCATCCAATTTCTTTCCACCATGGTGTATTGGTGTACAAGGAGTATTGTTGAAAATTGAAAGTATGGCTTCCAAATCTAATTGCTACACAGGGGGATCAAAATGCTTGCAGGAATAACCTTGCACTTTGTCGTAGGGGCTGGCCAAATGGCGGATATTTTGGCTCGAAACATCACACCATGCATCTTAGCTGCTGTTGAAGAAGACAGTGAAAGAATCCCAATCTGCAAGTATAGGTTCATAAGTATTAGAATTCATTCCCAGCAATTAAGCTTGTACAACTAATAGACATGAGAATATATGTCCTAGCAATAAGAGTTAATATATACTTTGTCACCATCTTTGGCTCAAAATGGGAAATGGAGAGGAATAGAAGAGAAAAAGAAACAAAACCATGTAGTTCAACAGCAGGGAATCGAAACTCTCCCTATTTTTCTGTGTTCTTTTAAAATTGTTAACTAATCTTTCAATTCATTACACAAAATGGCTTCCATCTAGAGTGAACTTGGTTTAAAGAGTAATTCTACAATTTCCAAATTTTTACATTCCAAAACATCCCAAAATAACAATTAATTTGTTGGCTCTAGTTCATGGTTAAACTTGAAGGTGAATGGAAGGTCTTGGGCAAATCGCAAAGATTGCCACAACAATTTTGGCAAGTTTTGCAGTGTGAAAATTTGGTGTCTTAAGGATTTCCTTTCTAAATGACGGCTTAAAACTCTGTAAATCCATAAAGTTTAAAGAAAGAAAACCAAGAAATACACAATTCAAATACTCCATAGACAGAGAGTGAGAAACCTGAAATCAAATCACAGTATCCAAGAGAGGAACTTCAAGTCTCAATAGCTTGGTGAACTGTAAGGAAACACCATCAAATTGAATAAATACATCAAATCACTGTCCCAACAAATGCATAATTGACAATAGGTTATTAGCTTTCATTACATGGGAAGCTTGAACCCTGAGAAACTAAGTAATTGCTAGTATATAGGTAATTTATGAAATAATGAAAATGGATGTGCAGATGCATGCCCATTGAAGATGAACATTCAATATTTAGATATCCAAGCCTCCTGCCACCAGCCGCCGGAGGGAAGGGGCAGCAGAAGCAGTTAGGTTGGGAGATGAGAGTGTGACAAAATGACAGTGAGAGAGAAAAAAGAGAGAAACCTGCATAATCTTTAGCTCTAATTCTTCCCACTCTGAAGAAGGATTGCTTCCTTCAACTATTCCAGTTCCAGCAAAAATAAAAGCACCAAGATCCTGCGATAGAAGGCATAATCAATACTAAGTTTTTCCCTTCACTAACCTGTAAGATATAGAACTGAACAAAACCAAGTGGCAGTATTTTCAAAGCCACTAGTAGAACTTAATTCTCGTGCCAGCATAAATTTCATTCTATAAGTTTTTCATTCTCTAAGTTAAAAAAACTAAATCGCACTTCCACTATCACAAATTTCAGCATTCCATAACATGTGCCTATGCCCACAGGACAAAGCTCCATAGCTTACCTGCTTCACTAAGGCTGATCTGATCCCAACTGCAAACTCAGCTTCTTCACCTCCAAACCAACCAATAGGACCAGCATACATTCCACGGTCAAACTTCTCTGCTAATCAAAGAATAAATTATCAGAGTAGTAGAATTGTCAACCATTTATCCGTAGAAGCAGCAATTGTTGATGCAATAACTTACACTAGTAAGCTATGTCATATGACAAAATCAAAAGAAAAATGTGATACAAGAATTCATAACTCCACAAATAAGCACATGCAAGATATAATACTCGACTTCACACAACATGTTTTGTGACTTTAGCGACTTCATAACGTTACGCATGAAAGTCATGGTTAATTCAGAATCTGAAATTTCTCTCCAGAATTGTTGGCAGATCAAATAATAAATATAATTTTCATGAACACAGCTAATATAAAATCAAACCTCACAACAAACATAGCCATTTATTGTCAGATTCATCAACTTAGAACTAATCAATAAGCTACAAAATTACAGATCCCTCTTCCATTCATCAAAATTGTAAGAGCACAAATGTAAATGAAAAAGTACAATGACCACCAATTTAAGAATTTACCGGTCTCCGTAATAAGGCATCTTGCTTCTTCAGTGGGAAATCCACACACAGCTGGACTTGGGTGAAGCAAAGACAAAATGTCAAACTGAAAAGAAATATTAAGCTAATTTAACATAATAAAAAACTGTAAGGGAAAAAAAAAATATCATGTAGGGAACTTGTAGCCCAAAGTAAAGATGGTATGAAACTAGGCCGAAGAAAGTCCAATCTCCACATAGTATGGAAGAGAGACGAAAGACCAAAACAACTCAATCAAAAAGTATTAACCCCATTCACAGAAAATTTAACTTCTGTGCAACATTTTACTCAGCTGGATAATAATCTAATACATTTTCTTCCTATTTGCAAGTCAAACTTCAAAACATCAAATTGGAGAATATCGGAATCAATGTATTTGAATGTGTGCCACAGTAGCACGGTCCCTTGTAAGTATGCAGCAACAAGCAGCCAGAAATTAAAGACCAGTTCCAAAGAAAAATTTATGATGAGGACACATCTCTGTCTGGGATAGTTGCTTCAACTTCAGCTCCAATAGAATCCATATGGTTAAACAGAAAAAAGTTACCAACCAACTGTCACTATCAACTATCAAGTATAGAAACCTCATCCCCTAGATGCCTGGCTTCCCCAAAGAACCATCTGACCCTATTCAACAAAAGTCAGGACAAGACCATAGAATCATCTATCTTTAGTGAAAAGGAGAAGACCAATTAGTTCTCGGCAACCTTTTCTTCATATGACTGACGCTATAGGAACTGCTGTCCTGGACTTATTACACCAATCCCAAAACCTCACATTGCACCTTTTAAAATGAGCTACGATTAGCCAAAAAGCATATAGATTTATTTTCTTGTGCATGCCTTTAACATTTCAATTTGCATTTTGTACGCAGAGGTTGTTTCCAGTGATCCAGACGACCCAAACTATAAATGGAGGTTTTTCATTTAAAGATAGCATACATTTATTTGAAGCAATAACTGTTCATATTAGTACCTCATCATCTTCATTTCTTAATCTGCCTTTTAATTGGGCATATAAATGCTGAACTCTTGGAAGCTTTCGAATTGCTTTCTTGGGATCCACTAGTACCGAGTCACATACAGCCTGTAATGAAAAAGTACAAAAACTTTAAATTAGAAAATAGGAATGTAGTTCTTCACCTGCAACTAGTAGCATGTCTTACATACAAGTTCAAACTCCCACGGAAATAACATAGAGGCTTCAATAAATTATTTGTGCCCAAAGTCTTATCCTTCTAAACAAAGAATAAGCATATGCAAAACCGATTCACTTGCCTCAAGTTTCTTTCTTATGCTCTCCCGAACAATTGTAAACTCTAAATCGTCTTTGGGGCTGGCAATCCAATATAAATACAAATATTAGCTGAAGCAAAGAGCTATAAAAGACATATGAAAGAGTGTTGTTATAGAAAAAGAACTGAAATTATTGTGATTTCATGTTCTTGTAATATGCTCAATGAAGACAAACCTGGAGAGAAGATCAATTCCAGTTTCATCATCTAAAGCCCTTGATCCACATCTAGCTCGAGTTCCAGCCAAAGCTTCACTGCAAATGTTCAGCTTCTTTCGGTGAAACAGTTGCTCTGGCTATTCAGAAGATTGTCATGAGCACCAAAAGAACAAAGCCATGAGTAAAAAAACATGTTTTCACAGCAAAACTATAGCAAACAAAATCTCTTCATTATCATTCTATTGATTTGCGGAAATAAGTTTGTTATCTGTTCAAGCTGAAAAGAAGATGCGGGTCTGTACTCTAAAAAAAAAAAGTGTATTCAGACAATGTATGACAAGTTGAAGCAATATATCCACGTCTCAGTTCATCTGTAGGACATTCAGAGAGCAGCAGAAATAGCATGATACAAAAATTCATGAAAATGAAATAGTTCATAAAGAAAATGTAGCACTTTAGCTTTAGAGCATTTCCAGCTATTCAAATGGTTCTATTTATATGACAATGTCAGTTTTATTACATATTAGCATGCATCAGTCAGGGATCGAAAAGAACACCATTATCAGGACATCTTGTCATAAAGAAAGTATTGAAACATCTTAAGATAGCCACAGGAAGACACCTATATGATTAATGGTTGAGAAGCAGCCAACATGAAGTTAGTAACTGAAACAGCTACGCAACCTAATTGCAGAAATAATCAGTCAATACTCTTGTTCTATCTGGTTCATGTAAGTTGATCCATTATCGGCATTTGTCCACAAGGATCAGAAAAGGGAAACCCACTATGAGTTGGAATAAACAGATGTATGTATGCATCCGTTGCACCATTTTGTAATGTGAGACACTAAACACATGTGGATGTTGGAACAAAGAGATGTATATAGTGATTAGTATCTTACTCTAACAGGGAAATCATGCTACTTATAGTTATAAGCACAAAACCAGTAACTAACTTCACCAATATCAAAATAATGGTAGGTCCAGAGACACATACAGTGTTTCCAATGAAAGCTGCTGCATTAGGTGGCTGAAGCAAGAATTGGTAAGCATTATCACCCTCCACCTACAACAAACAGTTCAAGGCACTAGGCTGTTAGACATATAATTATGGAAATCACCCACATCTCAAAGCCATATTTGGGAAAACCGAATACCTGTAAACAAGCTAACCATGCTACTGGGTCAATATCAGAGGTGGTTAATATTCTGCTGCTACGCGCAAGTACCACCTAAGATTACATATAGGCTGTAAGGTACAAGGCAAAAACACATATAAAGTAGACTGAAAAGTAAAAATAGCATTTCAGTTATATGTGTTGAGTTTGTATTGAGGCATTGATTTCAGGTGAGCCTTAAAAATATATCAAAATCGTATGAAATATAATATAACTACATTATAGGACAAATTGGCTGAATTGTGTCAGATAATGAAAATAAGAGTTCATGTTTCTCTCACAAACTTAGTGTAGTGTTTGGGCCACGTCAGAGATCCCCAGCCTACTTAAAGTGTCCATAATAGATACCTTTGTGAGTGTTGAGCTGCTTCTTCTTATCATATACAACGCTTTTTTAACAGCAATATCCCAATCTTTCCCATCAGGGAAATGAAAAATATTGCCACCAATTGATGTTTTAGGAACATCTTTATCCAATTTCATAATAACAAAAGCCACCTACAATATCAAAATGGAACTTATTAGAGAGAAATTCGGAATTCAAAGTGGTACATGTTAAATTCCCAAGAATTACCTGGTTCAATGTGGCTTGAAGGGAATCAATTGCCATTCCCCATGACCATGAAAGGGAATTATCCCATGCAATATTAGCAGCCAGAAAGGACCTTCCTTCAAGTTCATCAAACTCGACCTGTCATTTCATATCTAACAATGGGTTGCTCATATATCAAAAAAGAATACAAATACTTCTCTAAACCAATGACATGTAGATACAATATAACACCAAAGAAAGATCGAGGGATCTACCTGAGGGACCATAAAGTAGAAGGAACCGAACGGCTCCCACTCAGTCGATATATCAGCTTTTGCATCAAAACGGATGCCCCCATATGCACGAATTAGAGGACAGTTCCCAGACAAAAACCTACTCAAGTATGACAAAGTGTTACTCCGTATTCATGAAGAAATTCTCAAAATCCCACTTAACATCAAAGTTCGGAGCTCATTAATTAACACATTTAAATCCTATCATGTACATGCCAGCATGAAATGCTTTTCCACTTCCTTAGTGTCCTAGAACATTAAAACTAGCAACTACCTAGCCTAACTAAAACTCGGAGATTCCCAGGATGAAATCAAAATAATAAATCAACTCACAATAACAAAACTAGGGTTAATTGACCCAAATGCCGACTTCTAGACCCAGAGCGCAAGTGTTCAACCCTAAACCCTAAACCCTGAACCCAGAACTAACAACTATGAAATGGCAATTATCAACAGTTAAGAACATAGAAGTTAGTGAAAAGTAACGGTCATATTAGACGATAGAACATCAAAGAAAATTGAAGAAATTAGGGTTAAGTTGTACCTTTTAATTGATCTCCAGTCGTCGAACGAGAAGGGACGAAAATGGCGGAAATGCACGGCAGCGCCTATACCAGCAACACTGATCAAATCAAGGCTTTGAGGAGAGAGAGAAGTGCCATTGCCGTTGGGATAGTCGATGGAGAAATGAGAGCCGTTGGATTTGCGTCTGCCGGAGTAGAAAAAGCGCGGGAGTTTCTGGTGTTGAACCTGAGATTGAGCATGAAGCCAATCTATGGCTTCTATCTGTTGCTCAATTGGTACCTTCAAAAAAATAAAAAAATAAAAAGAAAAAGAAATTTCCCATTTCAAAATCCATAGCATTATATAGGCCTAGTATTACCCACCTAAAAAGTTGTTTACCACTAAAAAAGAATTTCGTGGATAAATAAAATTAAATGAATTTGATAGTTGTACTTATATCGGTGAAAGTGCATCTCATGTTTTTATGTAAAATTCAAACTTAAAAACTAATGATATTGTGCATGTTAAGCAGGTTGGAAAAGGTCGTACTTAGGTATTCATGGTGGCATATATGGTCTGTGTGGCATTGTCAGGGTGTTATAAATAGTGTGTAAGCAACATTGCGGCTACATGCTCTGGCTATGAATAGAACACTTGTATTATAGAATACTTGTAATTTAAGAGATCAAAACAACTGCCTAATCGGGAGTATGATAAGACTGAAATACAGGTTAAGAGATGATACGCAAGTCACTTATATTACATGTCACACTAAGGGCATTTTAGTCCTCAAATAGTACTCAACACCTAAAGAATTCATGCATATCTAGAGTCCCAATTGATTGGTATACTACTCATATCACGAGATGTACCTTCTTTTCAAAAGTNGCTATGAAGTTAAATTAAGTGCCCATTATTTGGAGTAGCTTAGTTGCTTAGGGATACATGACATATTGAAAAGTTACTATAGAGTATGCGAGTAAGAACAAAATTGTACTAAAAAGCCTTATAGTGGTTTATGAAGCCATTTGTTCCTAGTAAAACATGTGGCATATATGGTGTTAAAATGTTACAATCCAAAATATTTACTTATACTAATAGAGATACACCTTTTTATTATTTTGGGTGTTAACAAATGCATGTAAAATAGCTTTAAACATCAAACATATTTACCACAATGATAAACATCTTTCTAAACTAACAAAAAGAAAAAACAAATAAAAAATCACGTAATCCTCTTGTTAAGTTTTTAGTTAGGTGATAGAACAAATGACAAAGTATGCACATTGTCATCTAATGTTATGGATTTGAGATGTTGGTTGTATGTAGAGTGTTATATTAAAATTATACTAAATCTTGAGAAGTAGATCTTTTATAAATTTAGTCCATTGTATGTATCAATTAGTAAGGGGTAATTCTTACGCTTTGAAGGTGTGACTTCTGCTTTAAAAGGGTGACTCTTATGCTTTAAAAAGGGCGACTCTTATATTTTAAACAAGTACTCCCTCTGTCCCGAAATTAGCTTTCAGAAATGGAGAGAGTGTAAGATTTTAGGTGAATATTTTTAGACAAATATGCCCTTGCACTAATAGAGGGAATAAAAAATAGAAGGGAAAATTTATGTGAGAGATTAAAGTATAGAGAGAGATATTATTGTGAGAGAATAAAATAATAGAAAGAGAGAGTGTGATTGGAGAGAGAAAGTGATTGGAGAGAGAGTATATATTTTTTTATTGTAGTTGTGAGTTAG
>BSSO01007870.1:0-10608 GCA_030267885.1 Mesembryanthemum crystallinum | reverse complement strand
TCTAAGTTAAGGGGCACGAAAAATGTTAAAGTCGAAGTTTAGGGGTACCACTGGCATTATTGGAAAAGCGTGGACACCATTGGCATTAGGCCAAAGTTTAGGGGTACTACAGGAAATTTCCGAAAAAAAAAAGTGATTAAGTGTACCAATACATATATCGATCCTATTGAACAGTAACTTTACACGTAGGACAAGTTATTGGACGTGGTAAACACAGGACAATTTATTCAAAACGGAGGACGAATGGACTATTATACTCCCAACTTTAAATTACTCCCCCCGTCACTAAATGAAAGTTACATTTGCCATTTTAGTTTGTCACCATCTCACCAAATGAAAGTTACATTTACTTTTTAGTATATTATTTACAATAAAATTACCAACTTATCCTCACAACTTGCCCATTCTCTCTCTCCTTCATATGGCCTTTAACATTTTCTCTCTCCAATCAATTTAAAAAAGCAAGTCCCATATGATCAATTCACCCATCAAATAAATTTCAACCAAAAAATCAAATGTAACCTTCAATTAGTGACGGAGGAAGTATAACATTTTCTCTCACCTCATACATTCTTCTCCTCAATAAAATTGATTTCACTATCTCTCTCCTTACTCCATAGTATTTCAAAACTGATTTATCTAAACTGCCTTCAACTTCAACTCATTCAATTTTGAATGGACAATAACACTTTTTCGACTTGGGCTTCTCCTTCATTCCTTTATACACTCTTCTTTACTCTCATTTTAACCACAATTCCGGCCTTCTTTTCTTACTTTTTAAACTTGTGATCGTCTCTTTGCCTCACCCAAATTTCTAACTCATCCAAACTACCAAACAATTGATTAGTTTCAAATACATAAGTGAAGCCAGTGTTCGTCTCGTCGAGCTCACAATGCAATAATTTTTTTCTAAACTCATCTACTACTTCAGCATCAGTCGTTGTATCATCAACTGTTGTATCTTCCAAAAAGTGTACTCATGAAATATGAACTGAAATTACATTAAGTAACAGTAGAAAGGAAAATTGCATTTGAAACCCAACCGCCCAAACCAAATGGCTGGACATATGCCCAATCGTTGGAGTTGTATGGCTGGACATATGCCCAGCAATAAAAGTTAGCTGTAGAACTCCAATGGCTGGATATATGCCTAGTTGCAAAAGGTCTACGGTTGGACATATGTCCAACCCCACCAAGTTTACGATTGGGTGAGTTAGGCCTGGCAAAAGCTGACCCGACCCGAAAACCCGACTCGAACCTAACCTGAAAAAAACGGGTTAGGGTTGAGATTTTCGACTCGAAAACTTAAATGGGTTGACTTGATTAACCTGATTAATTAAATGGGTTAGGTTAAGGTTGAGATTTCTAACCCAGAAATAACCTGCATAACTCGAAATATATAGCAGCTCGGTTTCAAGTCAGATTCACCCATTTAACTCAACTTAAAATAACCCATAAAAGTAGGAAGAAAGGGAAAATTACACTTCTCTCTTACTTTGTTCTTCTCGCAACTCGTCTTTCGCTCACTCACTAGCCTCGCTCCTCCACCTAACAACATGTCTATTTATTTGGAAGAAAAAAGTGGGTTAAACAGGTCAAATAAGGTCGACCCGATTTGTTATAAATCGGGTTAGGGTTGACATTCTCAACCCGAAAACATCAACAGGTCGGGTTAGGGTCGGGGGGTCGCCTACCCAAAAAAAGCTGACCCGAACACGAAATTGACCCAACCCGACTTGATTGCTAGGCCTAGGGTGGGTGCCCAACCAAATTCTTGGGTGGGTGCCCAACCAAATTCCTGGGCGGTTGCCCACCTTTCGAATTTCAAATTCAAAGTACCACAAGATTAATGTTCAATTTTTTTTCTAATAAAATATGAATTGATTATTATTTACCTTAAAATAATCGTTGTGAACCACATTTCTAACAATTTCTTCGTGATTATCGTCCATTGTCACAAATTTGTTAGATTGATTTTTGAAAAAATGGAGAGAGAGTGTGAAGGGGAATTGAAAGAGTAGGAAAAGGAGCAGAGAGTATAATTATTATGTTTTAAAGTTAAGGGTAGAACAGTCCATTTATCTTGCATTTTAAAATAACTCGTCCTGCGTCTAGTACGTCATATGTACACTAAAAACAACAGAATTACGTGACATAGTAATATACTAAGCGAGGATTAGAGTTCGACAGTAAAAGGGCGAACAAACCAATATATCAAGTGCAATACTATTCTTAATGCTTATTTAATTTGAAATAGAAACTCACTTACTTGTATGCGATGTTGTACACGTTCTCCAAAATAAAACAATAATAATAAATATACTGAATAATCAAATAAGCAATAATATACTCCATACCAAATTTGCACGGAAATTAAGAAGAAAAAAGAAGGGGTTTTTTTTCCCCAAATTTGCCCTTTGTAGTTAAATATCTAAATATAGAAGTGGAGTGTTTGTCTATAGTGGGTAGAGAGAGATATATAGAGAATAGAGAGTGAAAGGGTGAGGGAAAATAAATCATTTTTAATTGGGAAGTTTGGTTTATTGTTGAATTTTTAGAGTAACTCTCTTGTACAACCGTCTAATCGTTAGACGACCAAATTTAAGAGTGACTTTTTGTAACTTAGGGGTTATTTTTAGTGACTTAGAGGCTATTTTTACAATTAGAGCCAATTCAAGAATAACTTTTTGCAATTTAGTGGTTACTTTTATCGACTTATGGGCTACATTATTACGACTTAGGACGATTTTGTAAAATTACTATAATATATAAAAAGTAGTCCCTAAGTGGTTAAAAATAACCCCTAAATTGCAAAAAGTCACCATTATATTAGGTTATCTAACGATTAGACGGTTGTACACAAGAATTTGCGGAATTTTTAATATTATTTGATTTATAGTGGAGGGGTATTATTGGTAAGTGTGTAGGATAAAATTGGTTTGACAATATTTGTTATGGACAAACATTATAAATAGTTTGACAATATTTGAAATGGACGAAAGGAGTAGATGGTAAAATAACAAAATGATTAGATATTATTCTCTAACTAGATTGGGCGAAGAATGAAGTGATCATTGCTAAGATCCTAAAGGTGAATTTTAAGTAATTATACGTACACATATAGCTTCGGCTAGGCTGCTGAAGAAAGTTGCAACATACCAAGACTTTTACTGCCAAATTGTCTTGTACATGCTGGTCGCAACACATCGGCTATATGAATATCCTCTCTTCCCATCAAATTAAAAGGATATGGGCTCGATTGTCAACTTGTCATTATGACTTATGAGCAAGGATGGTGTCCAAAGGGGAGAATGATCAATTAATCTCATCGTTCTAGACTTGGTAAACTTCACAAATCACAATCCTCACCTCTCGATTGTGTTTGTTCTTGGCGTCCCCTGTATGAAGTGCACCCCCTCGTTTCCCTTTAAACTCTCACGCTTATGGCTTAAGCACGGGAATGATATAGAGCACTCCAAACCCGTCTCTCCGCTCTCGGCTCTCCACAGGGTGACCTAAAAAAGAGTCAACAACCAATTAACAAATTTGTTTACTAAGACCCTGTTTGGGATAGTTGTTAGTTTTCAATTTTTTCGAAAACTCAAAATCAGTTCTGAAAACCGATTTATTTGATTTCCAATTTTATGTTGTCAGTTTTGAAATTTAAGCAGAAAATTATGAGCACAAAAATTTTCAGTTTTAAATTAAAGTTTTACAAGAAGTTGAAAATTTTTCGAAACAAAAATTTGGCAACCGACAACCACCCCAAACATGGCTTAAGGTTTTAGGTTCTTACTATTTGAAATTTTGCATTGACAACCCTCACACTCCTACTTAAATGGAAATAAATCAAGCCATAGGCAAGAACTCAATTTACATTATTGAAAGTTTGAGTGCATTGACAATAGGCTATTAATAGCTAACACAACATGACAACACGTACGACACGAATCCGACCTAAAGTTACTGATGAGAGAAACACGACATGGCATGAACATGTGTAATCTAAATCTGATATGAAATTATATCAATTTGATCTAGCATGCAATTTTCTTGTGTATCATAATATTTTTTCTTGTGTATCATAATATTTTTATGACCAACATGAGTTTGACATGAAATCAAACATGACATGACCCAGTTCGACTTATTTGACAACGATGTACAATCGTTAATCAATAAAGGAGATGGCTGGTAAGTGATTTTTGGCAGTTTTAGCTTGTTTGACTGAGTCTATAAGCCAAAGAGGTGTATATTTGATTGGTAAGTTGTTGGTTGGATTTTAGTTAGCAACCTACAAGCCAATTTTTGAAAATCCACCATGAGCAACTTGGCGTTGACTTGTGCCTAATATGCGTTATTTTAGGTCTTTTAGTAATTACTAGCTAGTACTGACTAGCTGATTTTATCAAACATTTGTTACAAACAAACAACGGTACCAGTTGATCAAAATAGCGCTAACATAACTAGCTAACAACTACTAGCTATCAATCAATATCCAACCTGCCCAACCGCTACTATCAACAACTATCAATCTCTAAAAGTGTTGCCATTGCCAGAGCCATTTTATCTTTAAAGAAAAAAACATTAGACTAATACACATTACTAGAATTTAGACTATTTTCGATAACCAAATCGCGACGGTAGTAAAATCCCATCGTAATTGATCTTTGGTGACGAGAAATACCATCTTAATTGATCTTTTGTGACGGGAAATACGTTAAAACCGTCCTAAAGTACAACTATGATGATACCCATTTAAAATTGGATGATGATGAGATTCCCTTCATAAATGATATTTCGCAACGGAATATACGGTCGCAAAAGAGGCACTCTAGTAGTGACAGCTAGAATTGACAATATCTATCCATTATTTTCCTCATGATAATGAGTAGAGTTGCACTTATTAGAGAACGAGAATTAATTAGGGAAAATAGGAAGTAGGCAAATATTTAATCCATTTCACAAGTCTAGTTGTGTCAAGCCATGATACATACTCAACTTTATGAGATTTGCATGTACACATAAATGCACACAATATCTATAGGGCGAAGAAAATCTGTGATTTCATGTCTCCTCCCAATCACTTTCATTAATATTTTTCCTTGCCCAAATTAAATATTATTATACTAATATTAAATCATTATCATCATAATACTATCTAGTAGCTTAGCCTCCCTATATATAACACATTTTCAAAGATTCTGATAATCTCCAAGAGACTTGTAATGATACCAAGTTTGGCCCACTTTTAACCCCCCAAATCCCCAACATACCAACCTCATTCCTATCTGGCCATCTTTCTTTACCCAAGTGAGGAAAAGAGAAGTTGCAAAATCTGTGGGCTGTATCTACAGAATCTTTGCAATGAATATGATGTGATAAAAGTGGAAAAAAGACACGAGTGTAGAAAGCTGACACGACATGAGAATATATAACATGATCTGAATTCAAAAAAGTGGATTTAAGTATGATGCATGTTGACATGTTTGTAAGTCGAACTTTTAAAAAAGTTAGGTTAGTTTTAAGATTTTCTAACACGAGAATAATCTATCTCGATCACTTCTATTGACACAAACACAAATTGACATGACTTAATTTGACTATCGTAGAGAAAACTAACATAAATAATAAACCAAGTAGATTACTATGGTTACGTGGATATGATGATCTCTATCTCCCCTTATTTCATTCGTCCTTTCATATCTTTGAAAGAGTCAAAACATGCTAACGTTAGGGAAGGGTTGTCCATATTGGCTGACCCCTCAAAGATCTTTCCTTGTACCCAACCAAGATTTCTTAGTTGTTTACATGCAAATTGTTGGCAAAACTCAAGGACATACATTGTAAAGAAAAGGCACATAGCTCAACTGGATTACATGCATCGTCATAGTTGTGGGGTATTAAAGAATACATGTATTGACTTTTGTACTTATTTATTCGACTTTTACTGGTATACTGGTCCATACACCTCTCTTAACAACAATTAAATAAGCAACAAATTCTACGTACTGATAAAAGTAGTACGAAATCTTGAATTATTGTCCTTTTCTCTAAGAGTTACCAATGGTGAAAGTGTGGTACGAATTGTGAAAAAATAAATGTTACTCCCTCCGTTCTACAATGNTCACCTTCATTGTAGAACGGAGGGAGTAATAAAGTATACTCTATCTATCCAGAAAGAATCTGATCAACTTGCAATTCCCTCACATATATAATGTTTGAAATAACCAATATTTTTGGAGGGAAATTATCAGAACTTTCCAAATTTGAAGCAATCAATTATACATATATAAAACACATACATCATGATCCTTTGTGAATTATAGTCAATAAGAAATATTTCCCATAATCTTTGTGGGACACATATATACTAACTAGCTACAACAGTAACTCATACGAAAGTATCTAGTGAAAACTTGAGATTAAAAAAAAAAAAAAAGAAAACTCAGAAACTCTTCCCCTCTTTACATGTATTACTGGTACTACAACACTACTATATATATCCTCTCATTTCACCTTCATTTCTCCAAATAAACTAACACCCTAGATCTCCTTCATCACCATCACCATCATCATCTCTTTCTCTCTAACCAAAATGGCCAAAACCAGTCACCTCTATCTATCTTCCCTTGTCATAATGTTCATATTTAGCCGTTTAATGTCGATCATAGGGGTAAAACAAAGGCCATGGACCGACTTCCTCCCCTCCGAACTTCATTCTCTAGAAATCGCCTCTAGGCTAAGACTCGACGAGCCAGCCCTAGCCATGGCTTCCACCGATTTTGGCCAACTAGTCCATGCTACACCAGCTGCAGTGTTCCATCCTTCCTCCATAGAAGACATAGTTTCCTTAGTCAAATTTTCGTATAGTAGCTCCCTTCCTTTTAAGATAGCTGCTCGAGGTCGGGGCCACTCGTGTAGGGGCCAAGCCATGGCTGAAAATGGGATTGTCATAGATATGCCCTCTTTGAGCAACCATAATAATAATATTAGTCACATAATTGATAATAACAGTGACAATTATAATGATGAGGATAATAGTAATAGTGATAATAATAGGGTTAGGGTTTCTTATGATTCTTTGCTAGGGCATTATGCTGATGTTGGTGGAGAGCAACTATGGATTGACGTGTTGCATGCAACGCTTAAGCATGGGGTTGCGCCGGTGTCGTGGACCGACTATTTGTACCTAAGTGTTGGTGGGACGCTCTCTAATGCGGGAATTAGCGGCCAAGCCTTTCGTTATGGACCTCAGATTAGCAATGTTTATGAGTTGGATGTTGTTACTGGTATATTACCTTCTTATCTTCATCATCCTAACTAAACCCTTATAATTTAGCTTTTTGCATTCATACACTTGCATATCTTCAAGTTGTTTTCAAATTTTAGTTTTATGATTATATGATATGATATGATATATACTAATTTACATTCATTCTCTATCATAGAGTATATGTTTTTTTTTTTTACCTTAAAATCTTTAATTTGAAAAGTTCCTCCAAGAATCTCTAAATATTTCTAACTTTAATCATGTCTTTTCAAATTTTTAATCAAATCAATTATATTTTGAAAACAAAAAGGTAGGAGTATCTATAGCTAAGATATGTTGAGTAATATTCAAGCAATATAAACACATTAGCAAAATATATAATCGTTTCGGATAAATAATCAATTCGAAGCACACCCAAATAGATAGAAACTGAAACAATTATTATGAAACAGATGAAATGTGCATAATTAAATCGATCTCTTGAGCTACAACAAATAGATTAAACTGCAAGAGCTCTTCAAGTAGCTAATTAAGTTGGCTGGTCCTTTCAACATGTAATTAAATACATACATATACTATGCAAAAATTTATATATCAATACCTTATATTATATGATCTTGGTTGGATTTTCAGGAAAAGGAGAGGTGGTCACATGCTCAAGGAAGCTAAATCAGGAGCTGTTTTATGCAACATTGGGGGGTCTTGGCCAATTTGGAATTATTGCTAGAGCAAGAATTGCATTAGAGGTTGCACCAAAAAGGGTACTATATAAAAGCTTCTTTTATATACTTTTGATCAAGTACTACTCTTATACTCCCTCCGTCTCGAAATTAGCTTTCAAAAACTAAAAGGGAACAAGATTTTAGGTGAGTTTTTTAAGACAAATTTACCCTTGTAGTAATAGAAGGAATAAAAAAAATAAAAGGGGAATTTTATGTGAGAGATTAAAGTAAATAGAGAGATATTATTGTGAGAGAATAAAATAATAGCAAGAGTGAGAGTGATTGGAGAGAGAGTGTGTGATTGGAGAGAGAGTGTATTTTTTATTGTATTTGTGAGTTAGTGGAGGGGTATAATAGAAAAGCTATGGGATTTTATGGGTTTTGAAAGCTAATTTTGGGACAAAAAATATGGTGTTTTTGAAAGCTAATTACGGGACGGAGGGAGTATTATTATTAGCTAGGCTGTTTTTATATACCTTTGTATCATATATTATATGATTTCATATGATAAACAATATGGTAATAATTTCCTACCACAAAGTACAACTTACTTTAAGCAAACTCAGAACAATTAGCTGTCTAAATCATGTCATGAAGAATTAAGTATATTTGATTAAATTATCTAAGCAATTAAGATTGCAAAAGCCATGACAAAGGGGGCCGGGCCTTTTATGTTGGAACTTTTTCATACTTGTTTAATTGTACTGTTTTGACATTGGTTAATTATCTAAAGAGTGATTTTAATTGTTAATTATGGAGCGTCGTGCTTAATTATTTAGTTTTCTAATCTAATTATATTGTAGGTGAAATGGGTCCGGATGTTGTACGATGATTTTTCGACAATGGCAAGAGATCAAGAGCATCTAATTTCCATCAATGGAAATAATCATCATGAATTAAGCTATTTCGACGGTCTTAATTATGTGGAAGGCACTCTCATTATGAATCAAGTTAATTCAAACAACTGGAGATCCTCTTTCTTCTCACCAGCTAATCAAGAAAAAATCAATTCTCTGAAGACCCAAAATGGCATCATTTACTGTTTAGAAGTTGCTAAGTATTATTATCATGATGTTGACAATGCCAACATCGATAAGGTGATTATTCAACCAACAAATTACATGTAATAAGTACATATTACTATTATGTATGTACTATATCGAGTTTTTCATAGTTGTCTATTTTAAATGTCGTGTATTGTAGGAACTCGAGAAGCAGCTCAAAGAATTAAACTTTCTACCGGAATTTATCTTCACAAGAAATGTTTCGTTTGTAGAATTTGCTAATCGAGTACGAAAAGGAGAGGTACAACTCCAATCTAAAGGGCTATGGGATGTTCCACATCCATGGCTTAACATCTTCATACCTAGATCTCGTATCGATGACTTTTCTCAAGTGTTTGACAACATTTTTGGTAAAGATAACAAGGATTTGCTAGGACCAATCCTCGTTTATCCTTTGAATCGAAACAAGTATGTACTTTAATTTGAGATATAATGTTGCATTATAGTACATGAAAGAATATCTTGATTTAAGTTTAATTACACATTTGAAATTTCGGGTATCGTGCAGGTGGGACGACAAGATGTCTGCAGTGACAATAGAAGAAGATGTGTTTTACACTGTAGGGTTGCTCCATTCTAATGGGTTTCATGGTTGGGAGGATTTGGAGGGTGTGAATAAGAAGATATTGGATTTTTGTGGTGAAAATGGTATCAAGATCAAGAAATATCTTCCCCATTATAGCACCAAGGAAGAGTGGAAAAATCACTTTGGCTCCAAATGGAAAATTTTTGAGCAAAGGAAGGCTATATTTGATCCAAAGATGATATTGTCGCCTGGACAAAGAATATTTAATCAGTGAAGGCTTTAAGCATTTGTAACGTTTTTCCTATTAGTTAGTTGTAAGGAGGAATTGCTTTGACATGATCTCATTTCTTTGCTTCTTTCGAGTAGTTATTCAAACATAGCTAAATTGTAGTTGGAAGAATAATATGTTATCCCAAATTACTAGTATAGGTGGCAATCGGGTGGTTCGGGTCGGTTTTGGGTTGGGTCATTTCGGTTTCGGGTCATTATCCGTTCGGGTTAACTTGGGTCACAATTCGGGTTGGGTCGAGTCGGGTTGAATCGGGTTCTTACTAATGTCGGGTTTCGAGTCAACTCGGGTCGGGTTATTTCGGGTTTCGGATTAACAGGTCGGGTTAGTTCGGGTTACGATTAACACGGGTTTTGGATTAAATTGAATTCTAAGTCATATTAATATGAATTAAGCTTAAGTTTTACGGTTTATAAAGCCAATATATATGAAATTTTGATTTATGTAAATTTTATTAGTAATAATCATATACTCCCTCCGTCCCACCCACACGTTACCAAATCATTTTGGGTGCGCAGTTTAATGCAAGTTTTAATTGGTTGAATGTTTCAATTTTGCCCTTCAATTATGTGTGAGAGGAAGAACAATTGAAAAAGAATAAAATATTAGAATGTGAGAGAGATAGAAAATTAGAAGAGAGAGTGTTGGAGAGAGAAAGGGGATTTTTTTATTGTATTTGGAGATAGTGGAGGGGGGTAATATTGGGAGGTTATGGGGATTTATTTGGTTTGGTA
>BSSO01007869.1:0-10612 GCA_030267885.1 Mesembryanthemum crystallinum | reverse complement strand
TTTGAAAATATTTTTTAAGATGAATCCAAAAATATTATTTTTACTTTATAAATCATTATACTTTTTAACAAATCAATGGTCAAAATTTAAAGACTTTGACTTTACAAAGTCAGAGCGTAAAGATTTTTAAAGAACGGAGGGAGTACCATTTTTCCAAAAAAAAAAAAAAAACTACTATAATAAATAGATTCCATCTAATACTTTTACATCCATCTTTAATAATGTGTATATATTAGCAATTAATTGATATATTTCTATGACATTCATGATTACCTAATTCAAGGATTTCATTTTCTAACTAATTCAATTGTATCGAAAATTTTGTATGGTGCGAATAATGCCAAGGAAAAAATCGCTATTTACAAGGAAGTTATGTGTTATTATGGTGGAGAAATACACATAATTTACTTGAAATTAGTATTTCTTCCTTAGCATTATCCATGCCCATTTTTTAAGAGATTAGCATAGTGATGATTAAGGAAGTTATAAAGAGTTCGAAGTTATTATTAATAAGCCTTTAATTTAATGACTAATTATAGAAAAGGAAATTATGTCACGAAAATCATATTTAAGACTATTCGACCATGGTAACACCAAAAGATTCAAATAATAAAATAAATACTTATTTAGTTTTTTTCATTCAAATTAATGATATTTACTTTCTCCACCTAATTGTATTCCTTTTATGTATTACAGATATCATTATATCCTTGATTAGCTGTTATTATTATATCCTAATAAAATGACAAAGTCTATAAATTAAAGGTATCACATATATTGCGGATTCAGAAATACCATCAAGCTGGTTACATTTTATAAAATTTGACATATTTTACTATAAATAATTTTTTTTTTATTTTCTTGAATTAACCTATAAAAAAATAAAAAAGGTACCCACTTAAACATTCCCCCATCTGCCCTTAAACATATAAATATATCAAGAAAAATAAATCATGATGTTATAAATATAAAAGAATTTCAATTATAATTCAATCTATGCATCGCATGGGAGAACATACTAGTATTAAATTAAAAGTCATAGAATCAATCACAAGCTGACACATCACTTACCAAGTTGTCTGCCACATCATCAACTTAGTTGTCCACTTACTATTCCTACTAGACATCCTTATCATATGCAACTAAGGCCATTAATTATGTAACTATAATTCACTATTTGCTTTTGATTTTGATATGATATTAATGGCAACTAATTATCTTGTTAGATGCGAAATTCAATTTGAATTGAAAGTATTTGAAGAAAAAGACTTTCCCTCTCCCAACATCTGAATTCAAATTAAATCTCAAAAAATTGAATATCTGAATTCAATTTAGGAAAAGTTTAGTTTGGGTAGCAGACGTTAGGCTTAATTCCAATTTGTGTATATGCCTTTTCAATATTCTCATTATAATTATCTGAAATTAAAAACTATCTCATTTTGGGTCATTTCACTAACGGCGTTAAAAATTTCGTTAACATGCTGATGTCATCAATCAAAAAATATTCTAAAAATTTCCAAAAAGTTGTAGAAAATTCTAAATACTAAAAATAAACATTTCATAACTTATGAATTTTTTTTAGTAATTTTTAGAAATATTTTAAAAATATTTTGCTTAATGACACGTCAGCATTTTAACTGAGTTTTTGACACCATTAGTGAAATGACCCAAAATGAGACAATTTTTAGAATTTCAAGTATCCAAACTGAGAATATTGAAAAGAAAGGTAACCAAATTGCAATTAGACTTAACGTCGGTTACCCAAAATGAAAATTTTCCTTCAATTTAAGTGTGGGTCTTAGTAGCTTTTTTCACAGTTGTAATCAGTGAAGCATGTGAAAAAATAAATGCCCTTGGGCCAACAACTTAAAAGCTACACAAGGTTTCCCTAAACAAACGACTTATTTGTTACATTGTATTTTCTTCCCAAAATTAAATTTTTGTTTCATTTTTTTTCCCCTTAAGGTACGAAAGAAAGAACCTTAGGGGCTCATTTCGGAGACCTCGAATGACCAGATTGGCATTAAAAATAGACCCTTTGTGATAGATTGGTATTGAAAAATGTTACAGCGATATTTGAGTAATAAAAATGCGCTCCGACAACCACAATGACATTAAAAAAATAAAACAAGTCAAATGGGTCTTTTTTTTTTTTTTTGCGCCGGAGATGTAATATTCACTTATTATGTGGTTTTTGTTAAATACTAATTTTCTATTTTTCCACTGATTAACTTATATGTTAATATAAAAAGATCCCCAAATTTGGGTGGAGAGGAATTTCAAAATACCTAAATTTGGGTGGTGGGAATTATAGAGGCAGTTATAGAGTATTTATTATTTTCTTTTAGGTGATCTTTTATTATCAAACTACAATTTAATCTATGAAAAAATAGAAATAATTAAAAAATATTATAATGAGTCAAAATTCCGTCTCCGGCGAAAAAAAAGGGTCCACTTGACTTGTTTTTTTTTTTTTTTTCCTTTTAATGTCATTGTAGTTGTTGGGGCACATTTTAATGATGAATCAAACGTTGATGGAGCATTTTTTAAAAACCAACTTGTCACTAAGGGTCCATTTTTTATGCCAATCTGGTCATTCGGGGGAGAGACTCAAACATATTCTAATGTTGAAACAATAATACGAACTCTAAAAAAGGTCATAGAGAACCACTCATGGTTGAGTACCCAAGGATCCAAAAGGAGTCCATTTAGCCCAGACTAGGTGAGAAGCTAACGGTGTGTTCAGTTAGGGGAAAATAGAGCACTTTTGTAGAAAAAATTTCATGGAACAAGAGGTAGAAACATGTTTAAATATGACAAACTTTCCAAGAAAACCGGTTTGTTTAGTTTCCTAGATTTACAAATTAAAGGATTTTGGAAAATTATGTAAACAATTTTTTGATGTCCAAGTTTTCTATGACAAATTTTCCAAACTTCACTGTTTGTCCCTCAACCATGCATCGTGCTACCACGGCTAGTCATTGCCGGAAACCATTGTCGGATTCAACCATCTGTGTAAAAGCCCCTAAAATTGTTCCGCACTAGATGCCCATAAAAGATGGATATCAAGAATTACTAAGGAATTGTTATTATTAGCTTCTGATGGGCTTCAATGCCTATTGCACCTTCTCCTTCGAAGTTCGTCGTTCATTAATGAGAGGTGGCGTGACAAGAAAGGGCGGTCCAGTGGGGCCATGGACGCCGGTGAAGGAAGAGAGCATGATGGTGAGATGGTGAGTGCATGTTTGGTGGACGGGGAAGGAGAGGAAAGAGAGAGGGCCAAGGCTCAAGGGCTAGCAATTGGATACTAGTAGGGGGGTTGGGTTAAGTGAGATCTAGAGGAGTGTGGGAAAATTATTTTCTTACTCCCTCCGTCTCAAGAAGTTCTTTACGTTTGACATTTTGAGCTCAAAGATAAAAAACTTTGACCATTAATTAGTGAAAATATATAAAGATTTACATAGTATAAATACTTATATTAGATTCATATTAACTACTATTTTCATAATATTATCATTTTTTAATTTTTATTTATATAAATTTACAATTATTCATAGTCAAAGTGTTGCTTTGGATACCGTGAAAAGCCCAACGTAAAAAACTTCTTAAAATGAAGGGAGTAATTTTTAATTGAACACCTTTTCTAATTTTAGAAAAGTGTTTTTTTTAGAAAACATTTTTTTAAGAAAATTTGAAAAATGAAACTGTTTTTAATTTATTGAACCGAACACCGCCTAAGGTTCTATAAAACACCCCCCCCAAAAAAAATAGCCTTAAAAATGGCGACGATGAGGCACCAAAAACACATGCAGTTCCTCCAACCACAAACAACTTACTACCTAAAGCCAAAACCAAAAGGCAGAAGAATGAATCAACACATACAACTAAAGAAAAAGGGAAAATGAAAATACATGAACAAAAGAATGGGGTCGTACTACTCGCAGAAGATGACCACCATGCAACACAGGATCATAGAACTAACAAAACTGTAAAGGCAAATATGAGTTCAACATATTCAACAAGGTCTTGTTTTCCACTGCTTCCAGTGCAAGAACCATCACTAGAATCACCCAAAGAAAATGAGCCCAAAGAACAAGAAAAATTTGGGACAAACCTCACCATCCCATCACAAACTCAGGTATCACAAACCAAAGTAAACTTTAGCTTGTATTACTCCAATTATCTTCGAATGGAGGAAGTATACCATTAGGCAATTACACCCTCCGTTTCATAATGTAAGGCATTTTTTTTTTTTTTTTTTAATCCAACACATATGTTATAAAGAAACACACTTATGACATTAAGGTACAAAAATACGCCAAAGAAAATTGGCCAAACAAAGGGTGAAAGCACCATTATAGTTGTAGTCTTTTCATCAATAGTGCTAAACGCAAAGGTAAATTGCTAAACGCAAATCTTGTTGTCCCAATAGCTCCTGAGACATGATAAATTGTATTGTTGATAAATGGTGCTGCTAACAATAACAAAATTGATCATCAGCAAGAAACACAGAAGCTAATAGCCTATTGAAACAGAGCTAAATAATGCTGCTAACTAAAAACTTCCAAGAAATCGTAACAAGCATGTACATTAAACTTTCAGGGTTCAAATTGATTAAATAAGATTTCTTAGCATTCCAAGCTCCAATACTCACTTTGTTAAACTAAGATGTACGGCACAACAAAAGCTGCATCAAACCATTCGAGATATAAATGATGAATGATAAGGAGTGGGAATAACACGCAACGCATTTTTCCTCTTTGCTGAAATGCCAAAAGTCTCATCCATGTCCAAATCTTCGGAGCTCATTCCATTAGCAAGGTCCCAATCAAAGTGGAATAGAAACATAGCTAGTTGCATCTCGACAACAGCCAAGCCAAATGACCAACCCGGGCACATTCTCCTCCCAGCACCAAACGGGATCAACTCATAACTATTCCCCATGTAGTCGATTGAAGAGTCGAGGAATCTCTCTGGATTGAACCTTTCAGGGTCGGTCCATGCCTTTGGGCTCCTCCCAATGGCCCATGCATTGATGATAGCTTGAGTTTTCAAAGGGATGTCATATCCTAAAATCTGGCATCGATCTGATGATTCTCGAGGGAGGAGAAGAGGGAGTGGAGGGTGTAGCCTCAAGGCTTCTTTGATGACAAGTTTTAAGTACTCGAGTTTGTGGAGGTTCACCTCATCAACTGTTCCCTTCCCTTGGTATACTTGTCTAACCTCGGCTTGTGCTTTATGCATTACTTCGGGGCTTCTTAGCATCTCCGACATTGCCCATTCTATTACTCCTGCTGATGTGTCGATTCCAGCAGTCCATACATCCTGCATACAGGCAGATATATATGCATATGGATTATGAATAGTTAAAAGTTATCGTTAACTTTGTCACAGACTCACAGTATCCAAAAAAAGTGTACATTTTATATATCATGTGGAAACTAGAACCTCATGAGAGACATTGCGATAATGAAAATGATAACAAGAAGAGAAATTAAGACACTCACCAGTAGAACAGCCTTGATACTATTGTTAGTCAATGAGAACTCGGAGTTTGCATCATCCTCAAATTTCAAGAGTACGTCAACCAAATCTTCATCCACTTCATTCTGATCCAATTTGCTTTCTTTCCTTAAATTCCTCTTAACTCGATGATCATTTACAATATCCTCGAGCAGTTTATCAGATTTCTCGAACATCTTCTCCAACTTTCTCCTAGTCCCAGTAATCCACTCAATTAACTTAACTGATGGAAAGATATCAGCTGCCCCAGATTCAGAAGCTACACGTATTGCCTCCCCTATAATCTTACCAAAAGCCTCTTGATCTTTCCCCTTAATTCCCAAAGCAGTTCTAGCTAATATACTATTTGATGATCTGAAAATTATTGTAGAAAGATCAACTGTAGAACCCATATTTTCGGCAATAGATTTGATGCCATTAGTCACTACCTGAAAATATAGAAGGACTTGATAAATTATATATTGAGGCATGGCAATATAGTATCGAGGAAAAAATAAAAAGATTCCACTTGTGTCTATGCTAAGATGTTTTTGGTCCATACATAAATGAATAAATTAAGAATTAGCATATATACACTGGACTTGACAAATGGGTTCGGATCGTTTTTGAGTCAGGCCGTTTTCAGATTCAGGTCGAGAAAATGTCAACCATAATTCATAGATGTCGAATTTGGGTCGACCCACCATGTCAACAATGCCATTTAAATATACCTTTTTTCTCCGTCAATTTTTACAAATGATCTTGCAAAAATGAAATATTACGCAAGGTTTTACCTTATTCTAACTAATGTTAATTGATTAAATTGTGATGTGTGTTTTTTTTTTTTATGGGAAATATGATGTGTTTTTGTTGTGCTTCTACGTGTATAAAAGTATTAAAGATTTGGTAAGGTAATTAATTAGCGCTATACATGTCGATGTCAGAAGCGAATATAAGTTACTTGCAACTACCACTTTGGTGAGAATATTGTTATAACATTTGTTTAAAACCAACAAAAGAAATAAACACAACTATAGATTATGGATTTTAGAGCAATTTAGTCCATATTTCTAATCATGATAGCATACATAATTCAAATTTCAATCGGGTCGACCCATGAACAGGTCGGGTTTGACCCTGAAATTTACAGGTCAATTGGGTCCAGGTCAAATCGGGTTTACGGGTCGTAGAGTCTTTGTCATAATCCTACAAATCGGGTCGGTTTCTGGTCGTATCAGTTTTTGACAGGTCTATATATACCACCTATGCATATCTAATGTACCCAATGTTGTAATATTAGTCATTAGATTAAGACCTATTAATTACCAATATATAATAGATTATTTGTACAAAACACTGGGTTTGGATACATAATTATGAGATTCGACACAATAGTTAGACACCAAAAGAATGTTTGTAAGTCAAAGTCTACAAATTTTGAGACCATTAATTTGCGAAAAAGTATAATGACGTATAAAGTAAAAATATAATTTTGCATTCATCTTAAATAGTAGTTTCAATTTATCTTTTTATAAGTTTTGAGATTTAAATAATTGTAATTATTTATGGTCAAAGTGTTGTCTTGTAAAACCGCACAAGTCAAAGTGTACACAATTTTATTTTTATTTTTATTTTTTTTATTTTTTTTTTTTTGAAACGGATAGATCAAATTTCAGAGGTTGTTTGAAACTGCCTGGGCTTGGGGATTTGAATGGAGATGGCACAGGGTTTTGGGTCTTGCCATTACAAAATGGGATATGCATATGAGCTGGATTGAGACCACCTCAAAAAAAAAANAAAAAAAAAAACTGGGTCGAATTGAGACCAGATACCACTATTTCTTTTTAAAAAGGGATTTTAGAATTCTTGTTTGTTTTCTATCAAAAAAAAAAAAAAGAAAAATCTTGTTTGTTGGAGGTCATTGTCTTGGAAATAATTTATTTTCGTTGCAGGTCGATAAAGCTTTTTTAATTGTCCAGTGTAGTTGGGCTATGTCTGGAAAAACTAAATATAAGAATAAAGGTTATACAAACCACTAACGTTTGTGGTTTTGGTCATATAGGACATTGACGTTTAGTTTTGGTCACACAGACAATTAACATTCTAATATTTGGTCATCTAGGCCACAATGCGGTGGAGAGAGGGGATAGTGTGTTACACTCTCCACCACTGCAAGTAGAATCACTCTTTTGACACTTTTCAACATAATTACTTCGCCTTTTTTTTCCATTAAATTACTTACCATTATTCTTTGAACAAAAAAAAAAATCACAAAAATAATTTCAAAAATAATATATCATATTTGATAAAATAATAAGTTATCTTAATTAATATGAGTATAGTTATGAGTTTTTTCTTAATCTTTCATCAATATTTTTTGATAGGTAACAATTTATTAATTATAAATAAATTAAATTATTAAATAAAATTTCAAAATTATGAATCTATTTTTTCAATTTTTTTCTTAGTAACAAATATGCAAAATTATCAGATGGAACTAGAGATTTTTATGAAAATATAGTTGGTGGAGTTATTCGCCAAAGGGAAAAAAAACAAAAAGATAATAAAAAAAATGCAAACAATGGCTAAACAAGTAGAAAAATGAAGTCATTCGCCAATTTTATTACTTTTATAAACATTTAAGTAGTAAATTTACTAATAAGAAATAAACACAAATATTAGTTGGTGGAGTTTGTGGCTCACTCTCCACTTCCTCCACCACGTAATGGCTTATATGACCTGAAATGGAACGTTAATGGCTTAGATGACTAAAACTCAACGTCGATGTTCTACATGACCATAGTGATAAACGTTAGTTGTAACTTTGCAAAATCAATTAGTTTCCTCTTTTTTCCTAATGAAAATGATGAATTTATGATTGAACATCATATGACATTTATTAAATAAAAAATCAAAGCAAATAAATTCAAAAAAAAAAATCTCTATAACTTGAAACTAATATATATCGCACAACCTTAATTATATGAAAGAGTTATTATTAGTTCTAATTATACCAAAAAAAAAAAATTGCTCAAGACTAAAGAATAAAAGAACTTGAGAACCATACACTTATTCATGAATGAACTTCTAGATGGTAGGAATTTTGTTTTTTTTTATTCGATAAAAGATTATCAAAAGGATCCATCACTGATCATTTAAGTTTGTTTTCGCTGTTTGATAAATGTGACGTGCGATATACAATTGCTATTAGCGGTTTGATGTTTGATTTTATATATTTAAAAAAAAAAACAGTTATAAAATAATAAGTATAGCAGTTTGGTGTTTAATTTTATCGATACTGTGGGACTCCTTTAATAATTTCGCAAATTCTTGTGGACAACCGTCTAACCGTTAGACGACCTAATGTATTGGTCACTTTAATAATTTATGGCTATTTTTAGCCAATTAGGGGTTACTTTTTATATCTTATTAGTAATTTTATAAAATTGCCCTAAGTCGTAAAATTTAGCCCCTAAGTCAGTAAAAGTAGCCACTAAATTGCGAAAAATCATTCCTGAAATGGGTCAAGTTGTATAAAGTAGCCCCTAAGTCACTAAAAATAGCCCCTAAGTTACGAAAAATCACCCTCAAATTAGGTCGTCTAACGGTTAGACGGTTGTACAAAAGAGTTACTCTAAGAATTTTCGTCCGGACCGTCCCAAAATGTGTACACAAATTTTTTTTGCTAATTAATAATAATGAAGAAGAAAGAGAACTAAACTAAATCTACAAAGTCGTGATTTTTTTAAAAACAATTACGAGTCTTTTAAATTGGGGCCCTGGCTATACTTTTAAAACCGGAGATAGTAAAGGGCAATTGACCACACTAAAATCCGTATATGGGCACGGTCACAAATAAGAAGATTGTAATGTTACCTCTTCCCTTGTGTGCCGGAAAGATTGGACCCGTTTGGGACTAAGGAGTTCCAAGGAGCAAATATTCCTCAACTTGCGCCAATACTCCCCATATGGTGAAAACGCAATGTCCTTAGCACCATAAAACAGCACCTGCCCTAGGAGGAGCTTAGGCCGGTTGGCGAACACCGCGTCATGGGCCCTAGTCACCTCTTTCGCAGCCTCTGGTGAGGAGATCACGACCGTTGAGACCTCCCCTAGCTGGAGGTGCATCAACGGCCCATATTTGGCGGCCAGCTGGTGGAAGCGGCGGTGGGGCAGTGCGCCGGCGAGTTGGTGGAGGTTGCCTATGAAAGGTAGCCTTGGTGGCCCTGGTGGTAAGTTGGCTCTTTTTCTCTCTCCTGATTTGTAGAGTGCTAGGAGTGTGAGAGTGATGGTGAGGAGAGAAATTATGAGGGTTGGCAATGGAGGAAACGCATAGAGAAGCTCCATTTTGTGCAAATGGGATAGTTGACAATGTTTGAAAGGAGAGAATATATATATGTGTGTGTGTTTGTGTATAGAGCAAACTTTATTCCATATCTAGTCATCTAGGGTACTTTATGTGCGTTTGATTTTTTTTTTTTTTTTTTTTTTCCGTGCTCTTACGCTTGTAATATTGAGTTTGTGTATAAGTTGTAATTAGTTGTTTATCAATGAATCAACAATAATTCTATAGGTCTCGCATGCATGCACATAATAAAATGTGTCTCCAATTTTCTTTTTTTCACATCTAACTTGATTTTGTTTTCATTATATTATATCTTTTATTTTATTCTAAATTTCTTAAAATTCCCTTATTAGTAAGTGGTGACAAAATACTCTATTACCAATGATGACCTATAATATTACTCATGGATCAAACACCACTTTAGTTAATTATGTTCGAAAGAGATGTTAATCAATTGGTTTCCAAAAAATAGATCTAATTTCGATGGGAAAATCATCTGATTATATTTTTATTATCAAAATTACTTTATTTAGACTTATATGTTAGCTTATTCAAAACGTAGTAATTAAAACTGATGGTGAAAATTTATCATAAAAGTAAAACATGAATATTAGTAGTAATTATATTCCAATACATATCTTGATAGTGTGTAGTGTAGTATTTTTGTTTTTTTTTTTGTTTTTTTTTCCCTTCTTTTTCCTAAAGGGAATCAATCTGGAAAATTTTACAATGGCCACCGCTTAATGGTGGCTACTGAAACTTTTA
>BSSO01007868.1:0-10612 GCA_030267885.1 Mesembryanthemum crystallinum | reverse complement strand
TCTAAGGAACATAGCAAAGCAAAATTTAATTTAATTTAAAAGAGATATACCTTGTACTCATATAGAATGGGAGCAATTGCAAATTGATTAATTAGTGCAGAATAGTGATGATCAACATATCAAAACCTTGATCAGTTGAATGTCAAAGAATTTTTTATTTTGTGCTACTGTGATGCTGACATTGGGTAAATAAACAGATGAGAGAGATTTGAGAGGATAGGTCTCTAGAGTAGACTCCACCAATAGGCCTTAAAATAGTAACAAAATAATTGAAGAGTCAGGAAATTAGGAAAGTATAGATCCTAGCAATCGAGACAAGTGTTCTGCTGATCTCTTTTTCCCTGATGTCTCTACTCTCTAGCCAATATTCACTTTTTTACCTTTATATTTTCAAAACTTAGAAACTAACTGAATTTTTTGGGGGAAAGTAGGGTATGCACGTGCATACTCTCTTTCTTAGCTGCACCCGCCCCTGCGACATATCTTTAATGGAATAGATGGAATTTTATTTTCTTCTTGCTTTAAAACAGTTATGGAAGTATCTTGTACTAAGATCACCTTCCTTAAGCCAATGAGTTTTTGCTTTTTGCTTTAAGAAACTTATATAAGCAAGTTCTTTGTGCTGAAACTCTTTAACTAGTTGCAGGATCCCTTTGAAAAGCTTCTTGACACTTGAGTAAAGCTTCTCTAGTTGTATTGGAATATTTCGTTCAATCTCACCAAAATGTTGCTTGTGCCATTTCTTTAAGTCATTCTTAAGTCTCTTGAGCTTTGAGAAGACTTGATACATAGGCACCCCATTTACTGGCTTTCTCCAAGAGTCCTCCATTATTTTGTTAAAACCATCAACAGTCCCCCAAGCATTAATATATCTGAATGGTTTTAGACCGGTGTAAGAGAAGTTGAGAAACTGAATAATAGCTAGGCAATGATCAAAGTTACCCTCAAGTAAGTAAGTGATATTAGCTTCATTATATTCATCTAGCCACATATCATTCGTCAACGCTCTATCTATTCAAAAATATACTCTATCCTCCATGTGAAAGAAGCTCATGTCATGTAAGGAACAACTACTCATACAATTTTTGAAATCCTCAACTATATTTAGAGTTACTGGTACCCCAAGCCTTTCATCCAGATTCATCACACAATTAATCACCACACATAATGTAACAGTCTAGCCTAACCACCATCACAACACAACCCACAACGGTGAGAAGTCCCCCATGAGCCCATAGAAGGACCCACTTAAGCCCAAAAGGGGAAGGCCTTATTGTTTAAGTGGTTGGATTCCATCACTTATAAACCAATCACACTCCACACATTCTTCCGATGTGTGACTTGGGGTGTTACAAACTCCCTCACTTAAGAACGCAACGTCCTCGTTGCGCCATGGGCCCTCATCTGGCCCCAGAACCCACCCCTGCTAAGTGGCAGCTGACCTGGGCTCTCTCCTAGTCCACAGGCTCATCCCACGGTCGCAGGGTTGCTCTGATACCACCTGTAACAGTTCAGCCCAACCACCATCGCAACACAACCCACAACGGTGGGAAGTCCCCCATGGGCCCATAGAAGGACCCACTTAAGCCCAAAAGGGGAAGGCCTTGTTGTTTAAGTGGTTGGATTCCATCACTTATAAACCAATCACACTCCACACATTCTTCCGATGTGGGACTTGGTGTGTTACACATAATCCATGGCAAGGAGACAGAACGGTAAATGGAGTATAGATCAGACCACATTTGTACCATAGCAACTTCCTCATTGAAACCATAAATAAAAAGTGCAATTGAAAGTTTTGTTTGTGCCTATGTGAGTAACCAAACAGTGTATCAACTGAGAAGAGATCAGAAGTACTTGAACGCTAAAGATATGTTCAAGTCATATGGCCCACAATCTTCCATTATCCAGTGCACAACCATTGAGTAACTAACTTCCAATCCTTGCAGATGTTGTTGTGAACCAATGCCTCATTTTTATTCTATACTTTACTTTCAATAAAACAAAACAAACCCACTTTCTGAGAATATAAAACCATCTAACTTAATTGTGCTTTGAAGCTTTATTAATACCCCTAACATTCCAGAATCCAAATCTATCCATTTAACCACTTGATCAGTCCCAGTCACTGCAACCAGGGGAATAGCAAGAGAGGTAGAGCTTGTTTTATCATTGTTCTTGCTAGTAGCTTGAAAAAGGTTGTTCAGGTTCATTAAGAACCTCAAAAGTGTTAGTAGTCATTACAACTTCTTTATTTTGAGGGGCCTCAACACTCTGAACAGGATTCTTTCTCTTGACAAGCTGAAGCCATCTTTGTCAACCAGTGGGCAGCCTTAGGCTTTTGTTTAGGTACCCACACATTCTTTGTGCCAATCTTCTTCTAATAGTCCTCAGCTAAATGACCAAAGCCTTGACACTCAGAGCATTTCATAGGTTTCCATTCATAATGGACAATCTGTGAAGTCATATTCCCTTTCTCATTCTCAAAGAATATAATTTAAGGGAAATCCTGAGTTAAAGAGGCCTCTACCTGATACCTTGCATAGACAATTCTTTCCTTATTAAGAATGGCAACATCACTCTTAATAGGAACCCCAACAAGACTTACAATCTTCTCCAAAACTCTGCGCCCCTTCCCAATATTTAAAGTCAAGATTGGGTAACTATACCTAAATAAATATTAGGAAAAATTTCAGTTCGGTGGCATGGGGTATAACGATATTTCACTTAGGTGACTCGAGGTTTACATATTATCTATGAGGTGACCTCGTTCTCAAAGTTTGGTGCAAATCGTTTTTCCGGTCAGCAGAGTTATTAAAAGTCTATTTTATTCCTATTTATTTTTTGTGTTTTGGCTGGATTTAAGCACTACAAACCTAAAAAAAAAAAGGGAAAAAAAATTAAAAATGCAAAAGGAGATAAAAAAAAAAGGGGGCTAAAAATAAGTGATATTTTAGCTCCAAAAAATAGAATGGAATATCAAATTTGTCATTTTTTCCTTTTAAATCATTTGATGATATATGTAGTTAATGTTGAAGGGTAAAATGGTCATAAAAATTGATTTTTTACTTATTATATCTGAAATGGCTTGTCCACGTCAGATTTCGACGACCGGAATTACACTGGAGGTCACCTAAGTGATAATAGTTTGAAAAGTAAGTCACCTCATAGATATTAGTTAAACCTCGAGTCACCTAAGTGAAATATCGCTATACCACAGGTCACCGGGCTGAAATTTTCCCTAAATATTATCTTAACCTCCTTCTTCCTCACATTCAACTCAGGAGTTCCACTAGTTCTTTACAATCAGTGGCTTATCAAATGTGAAAAAACCCCATTCTAAAACATTTTGCATATTTTCTATAGTATGAAAACAAATCAGAAAGTCCCTTTTGCCATATTAGAAATCTTATCAATCCCCCATTTCCCCCACATTCTTTTAGCATATCCCTCCATTACTTGAAAAGGTGGGTTACCTCCAAGAACATAGCACAAAATTGATGATTCCCAGTAAGTTATTTCGTCTTTCACATCAGCTAGGTCAATCTTCACATGCTTATACTTTCGATTATCCGAATTTGGCATAGATTCATGCATCTCAGATAAATTAGGAGTAGCAAAAAGCCCATTATTACCTTGGGTACCAGAGTGAGTTTTCCTCTCTACTTAACCAGCCCAAGAGGCAGGGGTGCCTGAGAGAGGTTAGTTGCTACCCAAAAGTTGTAGATACTCATATCGAGCATCTTAAGGTGACAGCATAACCTCATTCATAGCTGAACTAGGGCCAGCTTCAAATTCTAGTGGCACAGCACCACCGACGCCCTGCAATTTCGCAATCAATTTGTTCTTCTTTGAGTATGTTGTACCTGAGCAGCACTTTTTTGGATCGTTGAGATTGAGATTAAGCATTCTCACTCTCAGTGTCCTTATTGTTGGATCCAATTACTTTGCTGATTTTTTGCAAATTTCTTCTTCATCTTGGTTTTTTTCGCCATTGCCTTCGGCGCTAACTCCGAGAGAAAACCTTCACAACTGCATTGAAGCTTTTTTCCCTGTTACTTTCTCTCTTCTACCCAAACCTTCCATCGTTATCACAGCTCTCCACTCCAACCCTTCCCCCTTCAGTTGTATCTCTCATCTCCTTCCCTCAACCCTCCCGCCCTCCCCCGAGCCCCCTGCTCCCAACCCCCTCCCCCCTCTGATTTTATCTCTCCTCTAGCTAGTACTTGGGTTCATATGATGATGAGGTAATCATAATTGTATTTTTCATGTTTTGGTAGAAAAGAGCGAAAGTAAAGAACAAACTTGATAGTGATCATACCATGTCATTAGTGAAAAATGGGGATGTCATATAATCAAAGTACAGGGTAGCTCTTTACATAAAAACAAAAGTACAAGGTACCCAAACTTTATGAAAAGTACCACTGACATTTCGTTAAACTACAAATACAGGAATTTTTTGTTTGAATAATGCAAGTGGTACCTATATTTTTAAAAGTGCTTGCAATTCCCTATACTAAAAGAAGATGTAATGCATATGAAGTAGGTGTAACGCGTATGAATTTTGGTACTTTTCTTTCTTCCGATCATGAAGTAAAAATATTTTTTCTTTGTTTTTTTTTTTAAAGAATGGAAGGACTGTTATTGGTTTTGAGGCCCTTCAAAGATGAGCCCCAGTCACACTACTTGAACGTAGTAAAGTCGGCTATAAAAAGTGAGTTAACTCAAAAACAGTAGG
This sequence comes from Mesembryanthemum crystallinum, assembly GCA_030267885.1. Classification (NCBI taxonomy): domain Eukaryota; kingdom Viridiplantae; phylum Streptophyta; class Magnoliopsida; order Caryophyllales; family Aizoaceae; genus Mesembryanthemum; species Mesembryanthemum crystallinum. Next base: position 5,874 of record BSSO01007868.1, on the reverse strand, counting down.
TAATTTAAATTTAATATTTTCATACAGTTACTAAATATTTAGACAAAAAAATGTCTTTAAATTATTATATGTAATTTAATTTTAATGACAACATTTCTATCAATGACAAGATTGAAATTAAGTGTTGGGTTTATATGCCCCAAACACATCATTATTGCTATCCTTGGGTTGCCTATGTTATGTCGCTTCGAAGTTAGAGCCTCATTTGCGCATTGTTTGAATCGTGTTTGGGTGCTCCATGTTTTTCCCAGGCAGGCCACAATGTCACCCGACCGGGCACAAGGCCAAAATCGCAGTAGCAGCAGCATGTTTGGTCCTCGCCCGGGCGGGCGGCCTTCGCAAACCGAAGTCTGGAAGCTCATTGATCGCGTGCCCGGGCAGGCGCCTATTAGGCCGTGCCTTCACCCAGCAGACGGATGACCCCTATTGGTGGATTTTCTTGTGCATTCGCTGCTCTAGTTGCGTGACTTATTTGGGCTATTTTCTAGCTTGTTTCCCAAGCTATTTACACTAAGTTTCCTAATTCAAGTTCAACACCTTGCGTATTTAAGGCACAACCTCTACACCTTTGAATATCCATCCAAAAAATTAATATTTTGTTTATTCACTAGTTTTTGAGAGGAATTAAACAATACTGGAGAATGACTCTTTTACGACGGTATTTCCCGTCACAAAAGATCAATTACAACTGGAAACTCATTGTCATCCCGCCCTGAAAGGGTGTCGTCGTAGTTATATTTTATGAAGGTTTTTAACGTACTTCCTATCGCGAAAGATCAATTACGATGGTATTTCCCATTGCAAAAGTTCAATTACGAAGGGTTTTTACTACCGTCGCAGTTTGGTTGTCATAAATAGTCTAAATTCTAGTAGTGTAAATTTGTGAGTTGAGAGTTTAACTCTTGTAGTTACTCGTTGCATACATCGTGCGTTTTGGGGATCTTTGTACTCCTCTCGTATTATAGTGAATTTGTCATCGCCATTCGTGATTTTTCTCCTATTTTTGGGTTTTCACGTAAAATTTTGTGTGCCACTTTTGCACATTTGATTTCACTTCTCTAAGCTTCCAATTGTTTATGTTCCTTGATCGCTTCCACAATCTCTCTATTTCCTAACAAGTGGTAACAGTGTATTATAGTTAATTAGAGATTCAAAGATGTCAATGTTCACCAAGTTTGATATTGAGAAGTTTGACGGAAAGATCAGTTTTAGCATCTTCAGAGTTCAGATGAAGGTCGTTCTCACACAAAACAGATTAAAGAAGGCTCTTGAGGGTAAAGACAAAAGACCCTCGACTATGACTACTGAGTAGTTTGATGAGTTGGAAGAAAAAGGCGCTGTCAGCAATTCAACTGTGTCTCTCCAAGGAGGTTCTCCGTGAAGTCATTCATGAAACCACAGCTGCTAGGCTTTGGCTAAAGCTAGAGTTTTTATACATAACTAAGGGTCTCTCCAACAAACTCCAAATCAAAGAACGTCTCTACATATTCCGGATACTAGAAAAAGACATTCCTATTCAATCTCATATTAATGAGGTTAACTCTATCTCTTAGATCTGGAAAATGTTGATATGAACATTAATGATGAGGATGAGCTGTATTATTGGTTGTCTCCCTAACCACTTCGTCTAAGCACATTAAAGAAATCATGTTGTATGGAAATCATGATACCTTATGCTTTGGAATGTCAAATCTAAGTTGTTGTCCAAAGAAAAATTTGATATTGAAGTGCACTCTAACGATAAATCCGCGGCCTTAACTGTTAGAGGTAAAAACGGATGATAGAGCAAGTAGTTCTAAAAGGTCAAAATCTATATCTAAATCTAGGGGACGTAAATCCAATAAATTCTGTAACTATTGCAAGAAAACAAATCATGTCATTTGTGAATGTTACAAACTAGAAAATAAGAAAAAACGAGAGGGAAACAAACTTGTTAAATCTACTGAAGCTGATTATGTTGAATCTGATTATGAGGATGGTGCTTTGTTAGCCGTTACTGCTGAAAAGCAGAGTTTGGATGAATGGGTCTTTGACTCTGGATGCTCATATCATATGTGTCCCAACAAGGACTGGTTTACCACTTATACGCCACATAATCGTGATATTTTATTGATGGGTAATGATTCTCCATGCAAGGTTGTTGGTATAGGTTCCATCCCGATAAAAACTCAAGATGGCATTATTAGGACTTTGACTAATGTTCGTCATATTCTTTATTTGAAGTGTAACCTGATTTCCTTAGGCACCCTTGGGTCTCTAGGGTATAAGTACAAAGCTGAAGGTGGAGTTCTTAAGTTTACCAAAGGTGCCCTTGTGCTGTTGAATGATGCCAGACATGGTTGTTTATATATCTTGCAAAGTTCTACAGTTACAGATTATGGCGGTTGTCTCAACAGCTGTTTTTTATATGATAATCTCACTAGTATGTGGCATGTGCACCTTGGCCACATGAGGGAGAAAGGCATGTCTATCATAAGCAAGCTTGGTTGTCTTGGTGAGCATGATTTAAGTAAGCTGGACTTTTGTGAACATTGTGTCTATTGGAAACAGAAAGGAATGAGTTTCTCCATTGTAACACATTGTAATAAAGGTGTTCTTGATTATGTCGATTCTAATCTTTGGCTCCCTTTGAGGAAGGAGTCCATTAAAGGTAAGCGCTACATGATAACTATTACTGATGATCTCTCTTGCAAAGTTTGGGTTTATTTTATTTGACAAAAGAATGAAGTTTTGTTGTGTTTAAGGAGTGGAAAGCCTGGATTGAAAACCAAACTGGGAGAAAAGTGAAGACGCTTAAGACTGAGAATGGTTTAGAGTTTTGTGAGTCTGATTTTACAGATTATTGTGTGAAGCTTGGCATTGCTAGGCATAGAACATTCAAGGGTAAACCTCAACAAAACGGTGTTGTCGAGCGCATTAACAGGATTAATTCAGGGAGAGCTCGTTGTATGCTCTCCAATGCAGGCTTTTGTCATCGGAAGGATTTGTGGGTCGCAGCCTATTATAGAGCTGCTTAATTGATCAACTGTTCCCCACATTCATCACTTGATTTCAAAATTCCAGAAGATGTATAGTCAGGTAATCCAGTTGATTAGTCTTATTTGAGAGTTTTTGGATGTCATGCTTATTATCATGTTAGTGATGGAAAATTGGCTCATAGAGCTTAAAGTATAAGGGGTACCACCTATGGTACCTGGAGTCCCATAAAGTCATTCTAGGAAATAACTTTCAATGAAAATGCTTTATTTTCTTATGGAAAAGATTATGTTGTTTCTTCTGCTAGTACAGGTTCAATGAGTGTACTAGTGAAAAGGTAGAGTTAGAGGTGGAATCTATGGCTTTCTACAAGTGATAGTGCTTCCTCATCAAATTTGCAGCCTAGCACTCCAGTCAAAGATGAGGAATATGTCTACGATACTACTAGTCCAATCCAACAGTCACAACAGCTAGATAATCATGTCCTTACCCGTGATCGTGAGAAAAGGCAAGTGAGAAAGCCTCTACGACTTATTGAGGAGGATGATAGCTTGTTTGGTTATGCTCTTGTAGCTGCAGAAGAGATTCCTGAAGGTGTCGACCCTTTTACCTATTCAAAAGCTGTCTCAGTCCTAATTCATCACAATGGCTAGCAGCTATGGAGGAGGAGATGCAAAGTCTCTAGAAAAACAAAACTTGGCATGTTGTTGAGCTCCCTAAAGGTTGTCGTGCTCTTGATTGCAAATGGCTCTACAAATGAAAAGATTGAATTCATGGGGTTGTACCACCTAGATGGAAGGCCCATGTTGTTATGAAAGGGTGTGGACAACAAGAAGGTATTGATTACAATGAAATTTTCTCTCCTGTTGTTTGTCATACTTCCATTAGAGTGCTTCTTGCTCTTGTTGCTTTATTTGATCTTGAGTTAGAGCAACTTGATGTCAAAACTACTTTTCTTCAAGGAGATTTGGAGGAAGAGATCTCTATGAAACAACTCGCGAGTTTTGAAGCTTCTGGAAAGGAATATTGTGTATGTCGTTTGAAGAAGTCACTATATGGGCTCAAGCAACAAGCCCCTTGCCAGTGGTACCTAAAATTTGATTCAATCATGATTTAGCAAGGTTATTCTAGGTGCTACAGTAGTGATAATTGTGTTCTCTTTAAGCACTTTTCTAATGGTTCCTTAATTTACTTAATGTTATATGCTGATGACATGTTAATTGCCTCCAAGAATAAATCATTGATCATCAAGCTTAAATCTCAACTTAGCTCAAAATTAGAGTTGAAGGACCTACGTGCGGCGAAGAAAATTCTTGGCATGGAGATAAATAGAGATCGCCAAGGTGGGAAGTTATATCTGTCCCAAAAGAGTCACATTTGGAAGATAATTGATAGATTTAACATGGGTCACGTTAAACCCGTGTCTACTCCACTTGCAGCTCAGTTTAAACTGTCTTCTTATATGTGTCCACAAACTGATGAGCAAATTTAACGTATGTCAAGGGTTCCGTATGCTAGTGCATTTGGTAGCTTCATGTATGCTATGATTTGTACTAGACCTATTTGGGCTCAAGCTGATACTGTGGTTAGTCGTTATATGCATAATCCTGGCAAAGGTCATTGGAAAGCTGTTAAGTGGATTTTCTCGCGTGTTCACTGCTCCAATTGCATGATTTATTTGGGCTATTTTTCTAGCTTAATTCCCAAACTATTTACACCAAGTTTCCTAATTCAAGTTCAACGCCATGCGTATATAAGGACGCCCTCTACACGTTTAAATATCCATCCACAATATTATTATTTTGCTTATTCACTTGATTTTGAGAGAGAACAAAATTTGTGAGTTGAGAGTTTAGCTCTTGTAATTCCTCGTTGCACACATCGTACGTTTTGGGGATCCTTGTACTCTTCTCATATTATAGTGAATTTTGTGATTTTTCTCCCGATACTCCACGTAAAATCTTGTGTGTCACTTTTGCACTTTTGATTTCACTTTTCTAATCATCCAATTTTTTGTGATCCTTGATCGCTTCCGCAATCGTTCTATTTCCTAACATTAAGGATATAATCTCTTGAGTCATCTTGAGTGCTACTCGTTTTCAAATCTGCTCTATTGGTAAGTTTAGTCGTAGTAATGTTAAGGAAGTACACGACCTTGCAACTAGTGCTAGCAAGAAGGTGTTTTTCGTTTTTAGCTTTTAGGTTGGCTTGGACTTTGCCAAAAAAAAGTTTAAACCTTTAATTTCGTCATCCAAAAGTTTATTTGTTTCTTGTTTAAATGCTTGTTGATGTGATACGTTTATGTGGCACACTCTATACTCTGGAAAATACTTGATTTATGGAGTGTAAATTAGATAGATTAGATTAGGATTTCTTTATTAATGAATGATGTGGTGATATTAGATATTTCAAGTTTGACATTAGGGTGTGTTCATTTCAGCTTACCGAATCCCATTTTAGGTCATTCAGTTCAACTCGTTCAGTTTAGAACAGGTCATCCAGTTGAATACTATTCATCCAGTTGAGTTCAGTTCATTCAATTCATGTCGTTCAATTGAGTTCGAGTACTTTCATACAAACTGAACACACTCTTAGTACATTACTTAGGATCCAAACCCTTTCAAACTTTGATTCGGTCATACTTTTTTAATAATCAAACTAGGATTATTATTTTCTTTTTTTGAAATCTAATTGGATTTCTTTCACATTGAATTGAGTCTAATTTAGATTGGGTTCACACTAAATTGTCATCCCTTACGAACAAAGAAAAACAAAAGAAAAAATTACACTTTGGTGCCCTGATGTTTGGGCTAATCATTAATTAGTTACCTGTGTTTTTCATATTTTCACTTTGGTGCCCTGTAAATTGCAAAACTGTTTCACTTTAGTGCATTTCGT